>JAHWFP010017421.1:28953-58708 GCA_023313725.1 Lithobius niger | reverse complement strand
ATATATATATATATAAAAGCTAAGCAGTAAAGTTTAAACAAAAACTGGCCAAATGAAATGGCTGTGTTATGTTCAATGTGAACTTTTCGTGCGATTATTGTATCTCTTGTTTTAAGTTTATTTACACTTAAAACGTGTAAATAAATTTAAAGCAGTCAACCTTAAGTACCCTCTGAGCAGTTCGATTTCTCCTCCTCCCCCACCCCCAAATTAACTGCCGAACTGATTGAAAAAATATGGTGTTCGTAGATTTAAAATGTAAAAGTCTGCTGAAAAAGAACGAAGGGGACTGGAAACTGTACAGGAACGAAGTTTTCAGTTTTCCTTTTAACAAAACCTATATCAGCGTCCGATGAAAACTTGTCTGGTCGGTGGTCACATCGTCGCACTCAAGACTCTGGCTCATTTGCCGTATTGTAGTAGCAAAAGTTAGACGATTTAAAAGTATATAATGTGAAATATAGATAGATACTGTTCTGTAACCACACATTCAGACTTTTTAGTAGCGTCCTGCCTTTCCAACTGCATACGTCAATTGCACACTTTTATTACTCTATATTAATATTACTCTACATCACCATATGACGCGTTGAACTACTAATGCAGTGTTAGTGCGTCCTTGTTTTTACAAACAAATTTGGGTGGAGAATGGACATACACCTGATAAACCAAACCGCACCAATGACAACTAAATTAATTGAACTGAAAACGGTTGTTTATAAATAAAAAAGAATTAGACCTCGTATTAACATGAACCTCAAAGCTGTGAAGGCACGTAATTAAAAACGGATTAGAGTTCACTCAACGAAACAAATTATAATTTGAACTCCAATTCAAGGGTACAAAACAAAACAAGACAAAACCCAAAAATAGTAAAATGCCTGTAAAATGCCTGCACACACACACACACACTCACAGTCTTACAGACAAACATGGACCATTTCGAACACAAATTTCAAACAAACTATAATCTGAACTCCAATGCAAGGGAATAAAACAAACAAAATAAATCCCCAAAATAAGAAAAACCCTCCACGATACACAAAATTAAACACACCCACACGCATGTCCCATTTCTAACACACATTGCGTTCACGTTCTGATGGTACCACGGTATAAGAACAATCCTTATTCCTTAGAATTGGACAAAAAAAACGCCCGTAACTACGGCTGACACTATTATATATTGACATACAGGAGCGGCGCGTGAGATATATTGGGGGAAGGGAAAGCAGTTTCCCCGAGGTGGGGCGGGGACAGTTGCAACTACATTGTTGATCTCCCTCGTCTCCCTCCCTTTCCCACCCCGTCCCTCCTTCCCCCTCCCTCCCTTACTTTTTTCATTCCTCCTTCCCTCCTTCCTCCCTTTCCCTTTTCATTTTTATACTGAATCCCGGACAACTTTTTTCCCCGATCGTTTCATTTTTATTCTTAACTACGAAACAATTTTTCGTTGATCGATAATGCGGTTACATGGTTATTGTGAACTTGAATGTTAATCCTCAAAACTGCTGCATTCTTTGTTTGTACAACGCTTTATTCAACGAGAAATCCACGTTATTAACGCACACCAAAAATTGGTTTTCTCTAACAAATTGGTTTCAAATATTTTCCCATATGTTTTTCGTATTTCCTGCCCTGATTTTTAATCTGAAAAAAAAAAGACACTCTCCAGGTTGTACTTGGTCAGCATACAAAATTTCGTAAATTCGGTTCAGTGGTTTCAACGTGATGCTGCGGCAAAGAAACCCATAATGAATTACTTATAAGGAGCTATACACTCCAACAAGGGAGGCCCTGCATGTTTTACACATTACAAAACCTAACAAAAAAAATACACACACAGCCATTCAAATGAAACAAAATTAAAACATAAACCCACAAACACAGACTAAACAAGGCTGAAATAGCAAAAACGCCTGTATAATACACAAATTAACTTCACCTAGACAAGCACTCACAGACATAGGCTCGGACTGGCCATACTGCCATTGTGCCATTGGCATAGGCTCCCTTTGGTTACCACACTTTTGACGCCCCATGGGCAGCCTTCTGTTTTACCCCTCCGCGAAAGAAAAATGAAATCTTTTCCATTGTTGAGCTTTCCTTCAGGCAGAAATCCCCCTCTTTCTCCTTACCCATACTTGCATTTTCAACACTCTTGTTAAATTTCTACCCCCCTCCCCCTTCAAAGAAAAAAAAAGACCCATGACTTCCAAGAAAGAAGATCATAAAAAAGCCAATGCTTTAAATATACGGTAATACACGTGTTGACGCTCTTCGAAGCCAGTAGAATATTAAAATTAAGCAAAGGCTCCTGGGCTCTTCCCAGGACAATGCTTGGGGGAGATTAGAGCGCTCTCCAGACCCGTCAGACTTGAATTCCTTGTAAAATGCGTGGCGCCCTTCCCCTTTCATTTCTCTAAATGGCACAGGCGCCCTTGCTACCCAGTCCAACTCTATGACAATTCACACACAAATTGCGTTCACTTTCCGATATTACAAAGGAATAAAAACAAGTCGTTTTTTGTTCACTTAATTAAGTTAATCATGCTTCATACCTTCACTTCCCATGCGCTGTAGCCTACTTCACCGTGTACTTCGTATTTTTGCGATTCTTTTGTGTAGTTTTCGAATGGCTGAATGCTGTGGGGCAAGTGGAGTCTTCAAATGCTTACACGGCAGTTTCAAATCCATTGAGAAACTAAGAGCCTCGCATCTTCCTTCGTCACCTCTGAATTCTTGCAGTATATATAAAAAAAAAAACTTATCGAATTTGTCAAGTGACATAAAATGTTAATATAACATGGCGTGTGGTAGCTGAAATGCCAGCAGATCAATTTTCTAACCACTTATGGTGTCGTTAACGCTGGAGCCTATTTGCGGTTGATTACACTTGCACCATATTTCATACGATACAATTTATGTCATATTGATCCCAACATTTTTTTCAAAATTAAAAGTTCTGCGTTGATTTTTTAACTCTCTGACTAGCTGCGACATCCAGGTATCAAGCTAACACCAAGAAATGCAACCGCAACATTTTTTATTCAGTTTTAGTTTTTTTTGTCAGTTCAAAGCAAACAGTAATTAACCGTTTCAAAAGAATTAAATTAAATAGACGTTGTCGGCCAATAAGCTTACAGCTTTTAAGGCCCCTAGTGGCAGATGCTACGTGGAAGGTCTTACCCCCATCAGGAACAGTTGTTTTTTTGCCTCAAGAGGGAGGAAACCGGAGTACCCAGAGCCCTTGTGCACTGGGTGGGAAGCAACCGGAGAAAAACCGAACATATACACTTCCCTTCGCCAGGATCGAACCCGGGTCTGTAAGACGCCAGAGATGTATAGCTGGGACCATGACGCCTATCGAATCTGACGCCCTAGAGCTTGCAGCTATCCGTGAAGATAGTCGTAATGTCATTTTTGCCCTAAACTGACTGAGGTTCTGAAATAACTCCCAGTTTCATACCATCGAACGTTAAGTGAAAACATTTGCCAGACCTGCAATAGACATTCAGCTGCCCATGGTTCCCAAAAGAGGCTAGGATGTTTTAAGGGGGCTGATGAAAAATCTCTCCCTATATGACGGCAGCTGGAGGAAGCAAACAAAACACGGCATGGTGTCACTTAACAATGGCAAGAAAGCAAACCAACACCTTAAAGCTGCATAGAAAAATGGGATCTTCAACTGGGAAGGGAAAACGCCACAAGCCCCACATACGTCACTTGGATCGTTACCTATTGGATTTAACAAGTGGCAACAAAACAAAAAGAATTTGATCAATGGATAAGGAAGGGAAGGTAGGAAATCCGTACCTATAGCACCAGCAAAGGAAACCTGACGAGCACAGATTGAGCAAGACCCAACCCTTTCTGACTTACAGGTTGTATCAGACGTTCAAAAGCAACCTAGTGTTTACCTCACCAAACAAACGTAACAAGAAGATCAATGCCAAGACTCCATCACAGTTTCAGGAATATGTACATGTACACATTGAAGAACGTGAAGCAACATGGAAACAACAAAATCTTTTATAATACGCGCCCTAGACCTCAAATATGCCAGCAAGATGGGGTGGCATCACACTGAAAGGATCCGACAGAGTTTACCAGCAACATAAGAGTGATTACCAAGTAATATATAAAGATGTTTCATCCCAAGTGAGAAACCAAGTGGGAAGTCGGAGTAATCATGAGTAATGTCACAAACCTCTGGATTTCACAAATCATTTATGAAAGCCCCAAAAGTCCTCTGTTATTCAACCACAGATCGTTGCAAAGCATGAAAACCCTCTTCACGGTCTATAGCAATAGCCAATAACAACACCATTTGAATAATTACTATTAGTATTAGCTGCCCCATCGGATCCTGGAACAGGAAATCCATTGAGACCAATGTACAGTATGAAAGGAGCATGAGGATGTTCGAGTGTAATGCTATACGGAGCCCCAGAAAGGGAACAACTCTGCCGAATCTCTTTCTGGAAAGGAATAGGAGCTGCCAAAATAAAATCACAACGTGCCAAACACTGTGCACCAGAAGACAACCGCTTACATGCTAATGGTAACTGATGGAAGGCCCATTGCCTTAAGCACAATAAAGAAACAACCATGGCTGACATTGTCAAACACTTTCCTTTGATCTAATATCACTACAGCCAATGGCAGACTGTCCTTGTTAGAGCATTCGATAACCTTGACAAAAAGAACGGGACCATAGATATGCCTACCTGATACACAGTAGGATGGTGCCATTTTATTCAGTAGGATTGATTGGAACCAAAAGGACTTCACAATACAAATTTTAAAGGCTAGGAAGGAACAAAGATATTGGCACATAAGCGAAATAGGATGCAAATTTTGTAGAGCAGTCAAATCACCCTTTTTTCTGGAAGTAAGCATAGCGTGGCACGTTGCCTTGACAAAGGAAGCTCACCAATACAGAGCGCGCTGACGTAAACCAAGTCTGGAATTAAAAAAAAAACCGTTGATTTGCGATTGTGTAACGTTGCTGTAGAAACACCCCTCGACTGGGGAAAATAAGTTTATAAAATATAAAGTCACTTTACAAGATGGCGGTTTATGTATAACCTAGAAGCTGTCAGCTCCAGGATTTCTTTGATTATTTTTATTGTGAGCTAGGCTAGAATGAAACTATTTAGGTGAAAATTAAAAGCTGATGCATTGATGTCCCTTGCGATTTTTTGCCCAATCAGGGGGTGCTTCTACAGTAATATTCTTAAAAGCTGCAAAAAATTCTACTTTAAGCCGATTATCGCCAGGTGCCTTGATAGAAAAAGGTCTGCGAGAGCACCACTACAGTCAGCCAGGCACAAAATATCCCCAATTCCAAAATCACCCTTTTTGTCACTGGCTGTCATCCCCTGAAAGGTGAAGAGTAAGAACCAGCAACACAAGACACCATGACATCAGGTTTGTTGTGATAGTTTCATCAAGCAACCGAAGAGAGCCCGTAGAACACTTCAGTGCCTGTTGATGCTCTAAATAAGCATCTTTAGCACACCTCAAATCGAAAGCAATAAAACAAGACGATACTGAACAAAGGAGCTGTGGATTTTTGTATCCAGGTGACTGCACAACTCTGCCTTCTTCACATGAAGAAGCAAAGTGTTCGAAGCTAACAAAGCGATGCTGCCAATGCAAAACAAAAATTTCCTATTCTAAAAATATGAAAAACTCTCCGCAAAGACTGCTACCATGCCCAACCAACCATATTCAATACTGGACAAATGACAAAATTTAGCCTTACCAAGCTGTCACCAAAAGGGTTTCCAAACTCGGCCCTGAATGTCAATCCAGGATTTTCGGGTTTGAAAAATGTAAAACACGAATTTTTCTGGGTACCCGAGTTTTACACAAAACTGAACAAAATACAACGCAAGTTCATAAGTCTCACTTTGCAAAATTACTAATATTTTATTAAAAAAAATTAGGATTGAAATAGTAAAAATATTATATAGGATCTCTTTAAGATGTTTAAGAAGACTACAAAAAAGTGTGTAAAAAAGTTAACAAATATTGATAGTGAACTTCAACATTTATTAATTTTTTACACACTTTTTTGAAAATTTCTTGAACTTCTTAAACAAATTCTATACTATCATGTTTACTGTTGCAACCTTAACTCGTTTATTATTTTTGAAAGTAGGACCTCACGAAGCATAAGACAGCTAAGAAACGTCTGGCTGCCCAGTCTTCATCGGATTTTAAAGCAAAAAGTTCCAGTCGAATGAAAAAAGGCTACAGATTTGCTTTCACGTATGTAGCCCGAACAGGAAGAAAAGCAACAACGATGGTTGCTATGACAATGGGGGAATAAGAAGGTATTCCTGCAGCGTTTCCTGCAGCTTAACTCCCGTAAGTCCCTTCATCGGCCGGTAGCCAACCAGATCTCACAGCGTAGCTCATAACTAAAATGCGAAATAAGTAGCGAATTAAAGAATGGAGCAAGATTGGTGAAATGGAGCCTCTATTCACCACAATATTAAACCAAAAAAACTAAGATTTTTGGCTCTGTCATACCCGGAGTTATCAGGGCTATAATCATAGTCACCTGCAACTCAAATGCCGCGAATGTTGACACCACATTACCTAAAAATTGCGAATACGTAAGATGAAATCTTCATCATGAAGAAGAGAATTTTCAAAATGCCACTAACATCTTCCCCTCTGAGGCAATGCAACTGAGATATGCATTGCACAACACGTATTTATGATCTGAGAAAGATACTGCAATGTGTCTGGCAAAACGAAGAAGATTTACTCTAAGAGTGAGGAGGTAGAAATGATCAAGCCATGCACCCTGGTGAAGGCGGTACCTACACCATGTAAAAGATACGTCAGTCATGCAACACCCTCCAAACTTCAGTGAGACCAGACGATAAAAAAAATGATTGAAGGCCAGCATCATGATGATGATAAGATTTCCAGAGGATATCTACGATCCAAGCTGATCTTCAAAATACAAATATAAACGTCACCGCCCAATCCAACAACATCAGAAACCAGAGTAAGTTTAACCAGCTTTAAACTTACTGTAATGTTGTTAATAGAAGTTTACATTTCTAGAAATAAATAAAATTTGAATACACAATTTCTTCTTTTTGATCGTGAGACTCTCTGCCACATAAAAATGATGTGCACGTGAAAACTAGATTCTGAACCAGATGGTTGGATCCTTGGGGATCCCAACCTTTTTATGCATTGTAACAAGTTTGTTGCAAGTTAAAAATTTATTTCGTCATTATTCTTTTGAGTTTTATTCAACGACGGAGAGTTATGCGGATGTGAAGTTTGGACTTTGCCATTGTATCTCGTAATGTCTCAATAATTACTGACGTGGTCGTTTTGCTCCGTCAACGTTATCAAGTGCATGGGTCATAACTGGGAAATCTTCATGCTTCAGTTTCGCAATGGACATAGTAAGTTTGGAAATTTGTATATCTCCATTTGAATTGAATTTTAACGTTGAAGTTTTTTTCCCGTTAGAAGTTAACAGGTGTTTTCCACTTGTTTCTAGTCTTTGTTGTACAAGAGTTAATCCAACCATCGTAGCACAAGAAGATACGAAAATTGGTTTGAGAAGAGGATCCTCCCTTGATGGTGTGTTTTGAAGAGCTACTCACGCACTAATGTTAAACTTATTCATCGATAATTGTTGATATACCCATGCCTTCATCAATTTCTATCATGAGTACATAAAAAGTTTCGAAAAAGTTACATAAAAAGTTACATAAAAAATTCCATAAAAAGTTGAGTAACAGACTAGTATTAGGGTGGTTTCCTATCGATTGACCGAGCACAGAAACTCGCCTCGACCACCCTTGGAACTAAAGCACCAATTATTGCCTGTAGTGTCCATCTGCAAAACTAGATGGTGCCACACAATTTGTGCTCGGTTTCAGAACACATTCGTTGGATGTGGCGGGTCTTGCTTTCAGCATCAGGACATCTGCTTCAAGGACATCAGCTTTTAAAATTTCAGTAGTAGTTCTAGCTTGTTCGTTCCGAACGGGACTTTATGCACTTGCTTCCACGCAAGAATTTTGGAAGCTTGAATACCTTACTTTTAATGAATTGCAGCAATCTTATAATTTGTAAAGCTTGACAAGGAAACGAAGAATTTGCGTTTTCTGTTTTTAAATGGTATTTAACTGCATCAATAATTGTAGATATAATAATTTAACTTACGTTTTCCTTTTGTCATAAACTAATTCCTTTGGGGGGTTCAAACCGATTTAGAACTAAACCTAAAAGTTTAGCCAACCTTACAAAAATAGGATCCTATTTTGAACCGAGAAGAATTACAGTATGAAGTGTTGTAGAAATTTGGTTATAGAAAGAAATGTTCCCTCCCCCCTCTCCCAAAAAAGAGAGAAAAAAGTATTTTCCCCCCTTTTGAATTGAATTTACAAAGTCGGTTGGATTTTGACAACATGGGTGTAAATTTTCGTTTAAGAGCAGGGGAAAAGTGCAGTTTCAAACTGGTATGACAGATCTGATTTTTTTTTCTGTGGAATGCAAGATTTCTTTTTGGAGGGTCCAGGATTAGAAATTTTTGAAAATTTTTAAGCAAGTGCAGTTTGTTGGGTTAAGCCATAGAATCATATCAAAATAAAGTTCCCCAGCCTCTAGACCTGTTAGGTTTATATGGAGTCAATCCTTTATAGCCGATTTTTTTTGAGTGCTAGTTCGAAAAATGCAAGTGAATAGGTTTGAAGCAGCACATATAATTTATCTTTTCCTTCTTTGTTTTCATGCAAAACGTCGCTGCTAGGAATGCAACCAGTGTTAAACCTGGCGGAAGACCAGAAAGTGGTTATTATTCCTCAGGATAAGTGCTTCAAATTGCTAGATGCGTGTGCAAAATCTAAGTCTCGCAGGACTAAGGAAGCCAAGCAGGCGGAAGCCATCCCAAAAGTCTGGATTCACAGTGGATTCATGGCAGCCAAATCAAATTTTTTGTTTACTAAATTGCAAAACGTAGTGACTACCAGGCAGATACGGAGAGAGATTTGGTTGAAAATTAGGTTATTAATCGCTGAACGGGATAAGCATTAGATTGGTTTAAAAACGAGTGCGTAATGAAAACTTACAAGATTTTGTAATGTAGTTTGAAGAGCGATTTATATCGGTATCCTCACAGGAGGAATTGAAAGATAAAATCGATTCAAGGAAAATGACGGCAGATGAATAATCAGTGGCTTTCATTAACGACATCACAAGAATAAATTCACAATTGCTTGAACGGATAGATTCTGAGAAGATTATACGAATTATCCGCAGGAATTTGATTCCAAAATTAGCAGCCGTGGCATGTAACAATCGGTATGAATCGGTCTTTCGGCTGCATACGAATGCTGAATGTACCCTGCGGTACACGAATTTAGCAACTAATAAATATGTGACTCAGTCAAGAGGGTCAGGTGTGAATGCAGGGGGGGGGGGGGGCAGGTTCATAGTGCACGTTTTGATAAATTGCCACACATAAAGCATTTCATATGCCTAAAATTTGGGCAGTATACCAATGAATGTAGAAAAGGGATGGTCCCATCGTACAATTTTGCTACTCTCCCAATGCACCTAGGAGTTTCTTCATAGTAAACAAACGAGAGGATATAAGCATTTGTGAAGCGTGTATGGTTAAACAAACTCAACTAATTAATAAACACTAAATATCACCTTTTAGTCAAATTATCAGTAACATACGACAGATAAAGGATTAATGATTCACGCATAACTGGGACAAATAAGATGAAACTAAAAGAAATGCATGGAATTATGATTTATAATGCACACAGTATGCTAAACTGCTATATGATGATGATGATATAGTGAAAGCTCGTTTCATTTCCTTCTTACCGGAGGGCATGAAGGAACTGGCGTGCGTAAAACATGTTCGCTTTGGTCTGGCGTGAGATACTTTGGAAGCGAAAAAATTAAAGTAACTCATAAAATCAAGCTATTAACTAGTATGCTACACATTTTGTTTTCTTATTAAATGTACGATTTTTTTTCAAAATTACTCTCATATTTCTGACTGTAAAATTTAGGGTTCTTTTTTAATTTTTGTTGGGAAATGGCATTACAGCTTCTCACTGTTAAGTGAATCTGAAAAACTGCTTTGCACCTACTTCTACAAATTTTATTTCTTCGTACGTGTTTGGCATCGTAGAGCACAGAATACAGGCAGATTGAAGACATACACATATGATAAAAATAAAATTAAAATAAGACATTATATGTTCAAAACAGAAGTTTCGATTGAACATTTAAAATCGTTTGTGGTGCCATGTTCATCAAAATCCTGGATACTTCCTCACAGCTACTACCAAGGTTTTTTTTTTTACATTGACGAATAATATATAGTATGACAAAAGAAAAATGTAAAAGACTTTTTTTTATTTAATTGAATTGATAAATTTCTTTATTTAAATAGAAACGAGGCAGGAGAGCCTGCACGTGTCTGCAACCTGGGATACAAAGTTCATTGTAAAGTTCATGACATATTCAAGAGTGTGTACATCAGATACATTATACTAATATTCAAAGTTGATACTAGTCAATAATACAAATAATAATGAAAAATCAATATAAAAATCAGTATAAAAATCAATACACTGATCCATACACACGTACTATCAGTAAAAATTACTCTCTTGTCCATACAGTGATGCTAATCATAAAAGCAAAAAAATTAAGAAATTTTGTGGTTATCACCAAACATTTCTTCGATGAAACGTTTTAGAAAACTTCAATGCCAAAAATCCACAGAGAAATCCAAAGATAAAGTTATATATTCCTGCTTGGAGAAAACAACCACGGTAAAAGAAACAGACCTATTACATACGTAAAAGTAATAATAAGTTACCAAATAATATTCTGCAAATCAGAAACTATAATCGGCTTAAAATTGAGATTAACAGTTTTTTAGAAAAAAAAACAGGAAATTTTTGCTTTTAGTTACTTTTTTTAGTTCCGAAAAGAACTTTCACAACCTTGTTTGAATTCTTTTAATTAAATTTCCATTCTTAAAGCCACAGCCATATCTGAAATGAGATTCAGATAAGATATAACAGATAGCATAATAGACCATTCCCTGTTTAAAATTCTTGGTGTAAAATTCATCACTAATTTGTCTGCTTTCTTGCTGGCCTACATAAGCAAGAGTGTTGGACGCAATCACGCTGAGCGTATTGAGTCTGTCCAAGGATCTTTTGTGGCAGGGAGGAACAATTGTTTAATGGGCGAAGCTATTGGCAGACAAATTCAACCAATACGCAGTGAAAGATGGTTTTCCCATGGTTTCAAACCTTTGGTTATGTTAGACAATTTTACCATAGTAACCGTGCTTTAAAAGATAATATAAGTGAGTAAATTATGATATAACCATGGATTATATCTGTGGCTTATTTTATCATGAAAAGTTGAATCAATAACGTAATGTTTACTCGCATTGGCGTTCATAGTCACTAGTTGTTTCACAGCACAAATGGTAATCGTCAGAACATCTATTCGTTGAAATAACAAAAGAAATCAGCTTGACTCTTAAAACTAATTCAAGATGATGGAGTATTTATTATAACTACTACTATAGTAGGCTTAGAATCTGAATTTAATGGAGGCAGAAGAGAGAGATTAAATCAACAAAATTAAAATAAGACAACAAAAACGAATATGTTTAAATAAAACAATATGAAACAATTGAAATTAGTCCAATAAAGATAGAACAATAATGAGAACAATGAAGATGGAAATAATAAGAGTTAAACAATGCTTATTACGTCAAATCAAAGATACTTGAATGAGAGCAATCGATAAGAGCAGATATGAACAATAGATAAAGAATTCGAATGCGGTGCAAGTAATTATTACAAACTATTGTAATAACATTTCAGTTAAGAAAAAAATGACTAGTGGCAAGATTAAAATGACAGTATTTGGAAAAGAAATTGTGAGAGGCACAAACGAACGTTGGGGTATAAACATGGAAGGAAGGTGGTTATATTTCTTCTACATACCCCCTCCACTCCCAATGTAGAGTGAAGTGAATCCTAAAGATTAGTATTATAACATTAAAATCATCACTCAAAAAAGGATAATAGTAAATTAGCATCTTCACGCTGACCTAGGTGTGAATTAAATTAGTGAAAAAAGTATCGCGGACGATTTATAATAATAAAGCATTTTAAATTCAGGACTAAGTCCTTGTAATCTATTCGATCTGCAACGTTCAGTTGCAGCGGCCTGAGCTATTTTTTGTTGTGTTGGAGGCATATGCAGACGCCTATGTAGTGGACCAGAACGGATCGAATATGTCGTCTGCGTGACCTTCCCTTAGAAAAGTCATAGGGAGTACTAGTACCATGTTCTTCATTCAGAGATGATCTACCGAGGGGAACTAAACTACTAGGTCTAAAGAAATATTTGTAGAAGATGTAGCAATTACGGGGTTATTTGGCTCTTCCGACGTGATGGGATCATGGCTCCCTATCGAGAGATTGACAATATCTTCACTTTGTGTACGACTTACAGTAGAAGTAGAATGAAGAGACTGTACAAAACCACCTGGAGTAACAAGTATAGAGGGTGGTCCTGCATCGCTACCAGAATCACTGCTAGCCTGATTCGACTCAAACAAAAATTAATTCCACATTGGACTGATCAAATACGCTAAATGCATTACAGTGGAAAGATTTGCTGGCATTAACATCCTCTAAAAATTTGATGTCAGTTGAGACTTCAAGTTTCCCATTAAATCAGTCAAAGAATTTATAAGCTCTCCTATCATCAAATCCCAGAAAATCCACAGGGAATCATGGGTCCAAACTTATGTGTATGTAATAGAGGGTGTATAAATACATTTGCTAAGCATCCAAAGCGTTTAAACTTGTTGACATCGAGTACTTGCCCTGACCAAGCCTGGAGTGGAGACATCTCATCTAGCAAACCACTCGCATTCATATTATTATATAGTGGCATGGCTTCTACACAGGCACTACCTCAACGACATTATGGGAGATTTGCATCTTCTAACAAGGCTTGGCCTATGGCCTTGCTAGATAGGTGCCCGCATTCACAAACAGTGTTCTCACGTGGTGCTTGGTAACTATGCAACCACGCACCTTACCATTATCAAGTAAATCGAGCATTTTTATAGATAATGGCACCATCTGTTATTAGTTTGAATAAGCTTTGGCCTGTTTTAGTCTGTTGGCATTTTATTTCGTCCGTACCTCCACTACTTGACCTTTCTCCGATAAAACATGAGTAACAAAGGGCCTGGTACCTATATATCTATTACAACAAATACTTTTCCACCACATTGAATCTACTTTACTAATTATGTACTCATCGGCTGACCAGATAAACATTTGTGAGATTGGTTCATGATCTCATACTATTGAATGGCTACTTCGCCGTAATTTTGTTTTCATACAAACATCATAGAAAGGACTAAGTTTACCATTGAGTTGTGGTCCTATGAGGGTCCCACACCTTAACATTCGCTTAATACTTTCTATTGGTATATGCTCAATTTGTCAGTGGAACATACTAACATTTAAGGTTGTAAAATGTAACTTACAAGTCAAGGAAAAGGAAATAGTACCTAATTATTGTTGGACAAAGGTGTTAAACTCCAGTTGATCATGATTAAGTGGTGTGCGTAAAGCATAAGGAGTAGTAAAAGGGCATATCTGTTCAGTCAAACTTGCATCACAGTGTGTTATGAACTGACTTACGGAGGCGGAAGCATAAGGCAGAATGGGTATCACCTGATTTGGTTGAACATAATAGCAGTGAAGTCTGTGACAATGTATAATTTCCCATTATAAGCTTGGGTGTCACATTCCTAGTTGTGGTTTGCTGAGTCATGGTTGACTATACATCTATTTTCGGCCACCTACCTCCTGCCTCCTGCCACCTGCCTCCTTTGCACCACCCTTAATTGCAGCACTGACTCTAATGTTGCCAATTATTCCATTATGCACTAGTGCCATTAGACGCAAAGGCCATTTTCACTCGTGGGTATTTCGCCTATCAATTTGCTCATAACACTGTCACAGAATTATAAGCGTGGTACCAGATTCGTGAGTGCCACTCCTACAGTGGTGCCACTCACACAATTCTGCTCGGGAGTTCTCTTAAAATATATTACACACTGGTCTTGACCACTTGTGGCTTCACGCACATCGGTGCTGTTATTTATGTTATTTAGTCCTTTTGGGTGGGTTTCCATAGCATAAGCCCTATGCTCTTGACACAAAGAGGCTATGTCATCCGAGTTCATTGTTGATTCGTGTTTGTTGTAAAACATTTGACGTGGATTTGGTAATGCTTGTGTAAATTGACTGGAGGATGAACGACTTGTTTCGTCATTTACTGTATGATTCCTGGGGTTGTTTTGTCATGGTTGGGTGGAGTAGGAGCTGCATTCCCACATGTATTGTGTAAATATCCATACCCGATGCAAAGTGGACAATGGAGGCCATGTGGTTATTCAGATGGGTCCACTTAGTTGCTATTACAGAAGGCGTGTCTACCCGATTTGTAGCGTATGCAATAGTTAGCATTGCAGCGCTGACATTCAATACCGTATCATGGTGGTCTTTGCTGTCTAGTTTGTGGCATTGGGTTCTGTTCTTGCACATGATCCATAGAAAAAGACGAGTTGGGTCTAGCATACCTAGAGTTGTAGTAAGTAACTGTCAGTTTAGATAATGGAAATTCTGATGGGGTTGAAGATGTCCCATTATTTGCCTGGGGTTTTGTAGGTGTGGATCGTCGCATAGGTAGTTATGGTTTCTGGAAGTAGTAGTACCGAGATTATAGAGGGGTTCCGAATGGGTTTGAAGTTGTTGATGCAACAGGTAAGGTTGATAATCTTGCTGCGAGTTTTTCAGACTGTCGACTAGCTCATCCTGGATAAGTTCTAAAGCAAGAGCTCTATCCCTCTGAGTAGTGTCTCTCTGACGATTTATGACGACAGATGTAGAAGACCTCTTAAGAAGGATTTGCACACCTGGACTTCAGTTATTGCACAGCTAGTTCCAGTAATTGCTTGCATTAGTGTTTGTCCAAGACGTAATGGGACACCACATCTTCAGTCAGCTGCATGGAAATTCCGGTCAAGTCACATACATGGTGAATCTGGTTAAATCGATTCGTTCTGGCAAAGTCTTGGAAAAGGCATCCCCAGATTCACCTGGCGTATCATACTACTTGAAATTGTTCATATAGGCTAGGGGTCTAGCCTTCATTAACTTTAACTTCAATTGGTTCCACTTTTCCACTTGTTCAGGAGTGGCATTAGCAGGATCAGGGAGATTCCTTCACAGATGTCGATAATCCACCTCTTCTCTTCGGCGAGGCAAAAAATCGTGCCTTCCACAAGTTGAAATTTTTGGCACCTGTTAATGTAAGAATTTCCTTATGAGTGTGGGTTTGCAGTATCTAACATACTGAAAGACGGGCTGGTAGTGTGAAGGTGGATGAAACTCCGATGTCTATGCCATGGTGTCTGAATATTCAAAGTAGATATCTTGCTTTCAGTTTCTTGGACTAATTTCAATTGTAGTTGGAAAAATAAAAGAATGAAAGATAAAAAGGGAAAAAGAAGTACTAGGCGGTCAAGGTGCTGTTCTTCCACAGCACCTTGACCAGGTGTGGGAAAAGACTGGTGGGCAGAGTGTAAATTCGATCCAGCATCGGGTCTTCTTACGTCAGTTAATCTAATCATCTTCAAAACGTGTTCCCTGCATTGGTTTTTCTCCTAGAGGTCCTGTTGTGAATCTAGTGTGTGACTGTATGGGGTAGAACAAGTCAAGACCATGTGAAACTGCGTGTTTATTCCATGTAAAATATTGATGGCAAATACATTTACATTCATTGAGAAGATCTTGAATGGTTCTTGATTTAACAGCCTGTATCTCTATGTCTTATTGCCACAAGTCTCACTGTTACTTGTTTTGTCATGAAAAGTTGAAAAATATCACGTAAAGTTTACTCACATTGGTGATCACAGTCACTAGTTGTTTCGATGCCATAAATGGTAAATCATCAGAAGATGTATTCGTTGAAGAACAGAAAAAAACCAGCTTGACTCCTAAAACTAATTCCAAATGGCGGAGGAGTTACAGGCTTAGCATCTGAATACATTGGAGGCAGAAGAAAGAGTGAGATTGAATCGACAAAATAAAAATAAGACAACAAAAACGAGTACATTTACACAAAACAATATAAAACAATTGAAATTAGTCCAATAAAGTCAATATTAGGCAATAATCAGAACAATGAAGATGGAAAGAATAAGGGTTAAGCAACTATGGCAAAGCAAAGATACTTGAACTGTAAATCTCTCGTAAATCTCTATGTAAGGTTTTACGGAGATAAACAGAGGCGTGGTTATAATAAGCGTACAGACCGGCGTTTATACAACATAACTAACAGCAGCACATAAATCGTAATCACTGAGCAAAAAAAGGGAGTCTACACAAGATTTCGGTCCAAATATGTTTAATTCAATTATTTAGGATTAAATTGGCTCCCTCATAATTTCTATTAATTCACTGTAAATTATTTAAAAGCACTCTTAAATTAAATAAGGAACAAAGGAAATAAGTAAGGCTGGATCTTTAATAAGATGCGCCCTTGCTTAACACTGGACTGGACTTAGTCCTTAAAGGAGGGAAGCTCCTTGAAAATAATCTAAGTCCACATTCAATCAAAAATTAACTTAACTTTGTCAAATGCTTCTGAAGGGTCCTGATCTTGAGGGCTCAGTAACTGGTGGCAAGTGAGGTCCAAAAAATTGGGAGAGTTTAATTCTGCAGGGGACCACTATTTACGGCAAAACCTGCATCCTGTTTCTATTGTATTCAGGAATTGTGCATAGGCAATGTAGTTTTGGAGAGAGCTGAGTGGCTCTAGGTCGGACCACTGATGTATACTGAGAATTTGGATAGGAACAGCATCTGGTTCCGATTAGAGTGCACGAGGCAGAAACCAAGTGCACTAAGCTACAGAAGTAAATGACGTCTGCTAATCGAAGCTATTATTTAACAATAATAATAAGAAATGGACGCTGTAAAAGACTGACGCTATTAATAAGTTAATATAATATTGATAGGGATTATCGGGTTGTGTATTGGTATTATTATACAGATACCGACACCGATGCCGATATCAATACCGATACTGATATATCGGAAAGCGGTGCTAAATGGTGCTAAATTCAAATATAATTACAGAATTAAACTGAATTTGGTTTTATTTGAGCCTAAAGTCCTAATAGTCATACACTAATTTCTGAGCTTAAATCTAAACTAAGAACCTAACAAACAGCTGAACAACATCAGACCACAACAATGCTTGAAAACCACTAAACCACAGTAACATATCCCACTACGAATGGCAAGAACTCCGATGAAGATAGGCTAAATGAACTTCCTTCATACGAAGACACTTGAATGAGAACAAGTGACAAGAGCAGATAAGAACAATTGAGAAAGAAATCGATTGTCATGCACATAATTGTTACAAGCGATTGTAATAATATTTCAGTTGAGAAAAAGGACTACTGGCAAGATTTAAATTATACTATTTGGAAAAGAACACGTTAGCGGCTCAAAGGACTATTGGGTATAAAAGAGGAAGGAAGGTCTTTTTCTTCTACAAAATATATCAATATAGTAGATTAACGAACTATAGTTAGACTAGATACAAATTGGCATTCGTAGATACAAGTTATTGGATTATTGGACTGGATTATTCAACTGGAACCTGTATTTGTTAAATTCCTGTTTTGACAAGTGGAAGAAGTTGAAATTCATAAAATAACTGCTGTCTCTAGAAGACCTATCAAGCAATAATCACTTTCTGGCTTTCTGCTCAAAAATTCTTGCAAATAGTCATAATGCAAGTGATTTGGGCATTTCGTATCTGTGTTTCATAATGGATACGGTGCCAAAGTGTGAAAAAGTGTCATGACACTTTCTCTCAAATGCAGATCTAGAATTCCACCAACATCCCCTATAGTAAAAACCAAGAAATAAATACTCGAGTAATGCTAAAGCTAATACTCGAGTTAACGTCCTTGTCAACTACTAAGGTGTTCTTGGGATGAATTTTGCTAGAATATATTTAGCGAAATCACACGAGAAATGAATGCATGGTTGTAGATTTCTGAAATTCAGAAAAATTTCGTGGTCTACTTCAGTTTTGAGATAGAAAAGAAAAGTGAGGACTCTGCTACGTTGATGTAGAGATTCTTGTTGCATAGAAGACCCAGCATTCATTAACAGCCTTCTGGATTTCCGATTGACAATTTCCTATTACTAAATATTTTTTTTCTGCATACATACGTTTTAGGCCTTGCACGTCTGTTTTGCATAATGGATCCCAAAGTGTCAAAAAGCGTCATGACACATACTCCCAAATACAGGCCTAGAATTCCACCAATATCTCCTAGTAGAGAAAGGAACGAGTACGAGTATGCTTCTGAAATACGTTCGGTAATGTCGTTGTCTACTTCAATTTTGAGATGGAAAAATGAGTACTTTGGCACATCGATGTAGAGATTCTTGGTGTATAAAAATTGATGGCAGCTTCGCTTGCATTTGCAGTCAGCCAATTCAATCTTTTTGTACACTGAAAGTGTTTTGACGTAAGCTTTACCTGCTGACAAAAATGTCTTACAAGGCGGCAGAGATGAGTTTATTATGTAAGGAAGTCTGAAACGAAACCAAAAGAAAAAGTTGTGGAAAAACAAAATCAAGTTATCTATGTACAGGATTGGTTTATATGTTTTATGTGACAATAGGGGCCAGCTAACCATTAATTTGAACAAGGGAGAGTTTGCAACTCCAGAAACTTCCTATACAAACGTACTATGGAGAGTAAATAGTTCCACTAATCACATATAGAGAGCACCAGGTATTTGTTATTGTTGTGATGGTAATATCACTCTGTGTCATACGGAAAAATTCATAAGAATAGTTGACTTAGCTTGGTTCTTCTGGTTATCTACGAATTCTTACTAAATGCTCAGTAACGTAAATTAACCAAAAAAAAGAATCACTCTCAAATATCTCATTGCACTTGGCATGATCCAGTGAGATCCGTATGGTACTACTGAGCTGGACCTTAGTACCATAGGAAAAAGCAGTTCCTATTATTTCTACTTTGATAAAGAAGTGAAAAGACAAAAAGTAACATGAAAATTGTCGACTGCTCATCCATAGCACATTAGCATCCATGTTGTAACGCTCGCAATGTATTCCATCTTGTCACAAGGCTGTCTGGGAAAGAAACTGCAGGTTTCATTTCTCAGCTCCAGGCAAGTTCAATCAACGTAGTCATTCAACATTCAACAAAGCGTATTCCTACCAAGTAACCAGTTTGTGTTCGAACTGTTGAACTATTTAGAGGTTATAAGCCAATATTTTTATTTATTTATTATTTATATCAAATGGTATAAACCTAGTAAACACATCATTCAACTTTATTTCATAGAATATTCCTACCAAATCTGAATGTTCATAACCAGTTTGTGTTCACACTGATGACCGATTGAGAAGCTATGAGAAAAAAATTGTTTTTGGAAGGCCTTTATATAACTACTACTATAACTACTGGTACACATATCGCTCAACTTTATTTCAAAGAGTACTGCTATCAAATATGAATATTCATAAATAGTTTGTGTTTACACTGATGAACGATTTAGAAGTTATAGCTCCAAAATTGTTTTGAGATGGGATTACGGGTTACATCAACTGGTATAAACCCAAGTACATACATTGTTCAGCTTTATTTCAAAGAGTATTCCTACCAAATATGAATATTAGTAACCAGTTTGTGTTCAACTTGACGAAAAATTAAGAAGTTACAAGACAAAAATTGCTTTTGGACGGCAATTTGAATTTATATCAACTGCTGTAAAATCTACTGCACATTGTTCAGCTTTATATCGAAGAGTGAACCTACCAAGTCTGAATTTTCTAACCAGTTTGTGCTCAAAGAGATGAACGATTTAGGAGTTAAAAGCCAAACAATTGTTTTTTTTGGACGGGAGTGTAGATTTATATCAACTGTTATTAAACACACATCGTTCAGCTACATCTCAGAGTATTCCTCCCAAATCTGAATACTTGTGACCAGTTTGAGCTCAAAGAAGTGAACGATTTAGAAGTTATAAGCCAAAAATTGTTTTTTGGACGGGATTTTAGGTTTATATCAACTGGCATAAAACCTAGTACACACGTCATTCAGCTACATTTCAAAGAGTATTCTTACCAAATCTAAATATTTGTGATCAGTTTGTGCTCAAAGATGGACGATTTAATAGTTATAATCCAAGGATTGTTTTTTGGACGGGATTTTAGATTTACAACAACTGGTAAAAAAGTTAGTACACACGTCGTTGACTTACATTTCAAAGAGTGTTCCTACTAAATCTGAATATTCGTGACCAATTTGTGCTGTTATAGATGAATTATTTAGAAGTTATAAGCCAAGAATTGTTTTTTTGGACGGGGTATAAGATTTATACTAGGAAACAGGCTTTGGGCCTATTGTAGGCACAGCGAACAGATCTTCATTTCAAACTTGTATTTAGTTTTTATTTTAATGACTATACTGCATTTTCTAATGCTCCTTAAAAATCTGGGTGCAATACTCACTGGGTTAAGTTGGGCTCTTTGGATTTTGGTACTGCTGCTCTTTACTGTCCTTTTTCTTATTGTAGCTTTTTTTTTTTTAAATATAGACCTATGCTCCATGTCAAATTCATGTTAACAAGTTTTCGTTTGCTCCGCATTTAAACAGAATAACTAAACAGAAATAATTAAACAGAAACTAATTTTCACTACCCACACTAGAAGATGTAGGTCATCGTCTGCAAGTATAAAATAGAACAGCACGTATAGCCACCGCTGTTTGAGCTGCAGCTGGCAATTATTCTTGCATTGCTTACAGGAACTGCTGTGCAAAATGCAGTCCGTATATTATATATTAATAATAAGACATTTAACTGCAAGCTAAACAATCATCAATACGATAGTTTTTAACAATAATCAGAAGATTCAAAAGGTTCATAATACCCCCTGGTATAAGACTTGACACCGCCATCAACGAAAATATCTTGAGTCACACACCTCTATCATGCACTGCAACTGCGATCTCTATTATATAATATAATCTAAAAGAAATAACCATCACAATTCTAGGTTAAAAATCTGTTAGCTTTTAAACCCAGTTTTAGGTTTTAGGCGTTTTGTTAGTGTTCAGGCCTAATTTTTCCCTGACGATTTAGTTTCGTAAGTACAACCTACCAACTTGGTTTCGAGAGTTATGCCTATTCCTTCATGCAAAACGGTTTCAGTTTCGGTTTCGAGACTTACCGTGGCAACGAGGAATCTTTAAACCATTAGATGCAGGCGTATTATTGTTTCATGTTTGGTAAAACCACTTCGTCTGCTCTATAATTTCGTTTTATAAATACCGCTTCACCTTGATAAGAGGATTTCAGGTTTCATAGTCGGGATTCCCTTCACTAGTGTAAACACTTCATTAGTCGCCACGCTGAAGTGAATTTTTCCAAGCGTTCTTTTTTTCAAATGGAACTAATGTGTGTTGTTAATGGAATCCTTTTGTTTTTTATGTTTACGTTTCTTTCTGTAGTGGTTAAATGCTGCGATCAAATGTTATTTCATTGAGTTAAGTCGATAAAGGTTATCAGCTAGAAAGAAGCAAACAAAATGTAATTTGCCGTGTTTTTTTAAGTTTGCTTGACTACCAGCAGCATGGTGTATGATTCGTCAGAATTCCTTAACTATTCACGATTCCAAATGCGTAATAGTGAGTGTTAGAAATAAATTCGAAAAATTGTAATTTCTTCCGTATTAATTGTTCAATTTATTGCAAAATTTGGCTTAGCAGTACTTTTGGGGGTATAAAACCACGCACCAAATTTTATCCCAATCAGACCTTTCGTTTGGGCTCCACCCAGCCTACAAAAGTGCAACCAACGAACCAACCAACATTTTGCAATTTGGTGTCCGTTATAGGCTACGCTTTGCTCGCTCGCTCCGCCAATCAACTGGTATAAAACCTAGTACACGCGTCATTCAGCTACATTTGAAATAGTATTTCTACCAAATCTGTGACCAGTTTGTGACCAGTTTTATGTTCAAAGAGATGAATGATTTTGAAGTCATAAGCCAAGAATTGTTTTTGGGAGGGATTTTGTATTTATATCAACTAGTATAAAAGCTAGTACACACGTCGTTCAGCCACATTTCAAAGAGTATTCCTACCAAATCTTAATATTTGTGACCAGTTTGTGCTCAACGAGATAAACGATTTTGAAGTTAATAAGCAAGCAATTTTTGTTTGGACGGGATTTTGGATTTATACCAACTGGTATAAAACCTAGTATACACGCACGTTGTTCGGCCTTATTTCAAAGCATATCTACATTATTAATACCATAAGCCAGTGAGCTAGCATTATTAGCAGCGACAGCAATGCCCCCTGGGAAATATCTTTCGAGTTATACCTTTTGCCATCCGGGTGACGGAATCCATTGATGGGTACATGCCAACGCGTACGCCAAGGGGTTAGACTGGTTGTCTCTTTAGACGAGTTACCAGCCAGTTCCTACCAAATTTCATTAGAATCGGTTCATACATTTGGCCGCAACTATCGTAAACAGTTTTTTGGACAGCATTTTGGGCTTTATCAACAGGTGTAAAAATCAAGTACAGTGCAATGTTATTCTGCTATATTTTAATTTTGGGTGTTACTGCGGAACAACAGAAAAACCACCTGACATGCACACACAGCAAAATGATAAATCGTTGAGTTAATACTGGACGTAGGACCCTGTACTGTGTACTACATAGGACTTTGTACTATCATCTCGCTGCTCCGTGTTAGAACTGAGTAGCTAATTCCTGGAGAGGGACTGGGAAATGGTCCAGGCAGCAAAAGAAAAGTTTGCACCACTCCCCACCCATCCTGCCAACAAACTGTGCTTGTGGCGTGGTTGGAAGCCAGCTTTCCAGCAAGTTTCTTATTGTGGAGTCTGGTGGAAGTCAGGATCTGAAAGCTATTTTAAAATATGAAGTAGGAAAGTTTGATTTTTGTTTTAATAGTTTTTTTGGTTTTTTTTTAGGGTTAACCTAAGCATAAAAAACATTTTTTCGATTGGAATATTAGGTTTATGTATATCAGTGATGGTGGATCATTAGACGGGCTAATGCGAAAATCAGAAACTTGATTAGCACAGTTTAGAGGTCGAAAACTAACAGGAAAAATTGGTCCTGGTAATGGATGCCGCTTCTCATCCAGGCCAGTCTGCCCCTGTGAATTCCGTTCAGATAATATAATTTTTTGACACTGACATGGTTGAAATTGGCATTTAGTTCACAACTGACTCCAACAGGCTTCTTTTATTGTTTGACATTTGGTGATGTTTTAATTGCAAAGGTTGCAATCATTTGAACCGTAGTTTTTATTAACGACCTTTGTGATTATTGTCCTCCATAGTTAATGTCGCTTTGTTTATTTTGTTTTTGTTTAGCATTAACTTTGCACTAGTACTGAGCGAACGGTTTTTGTACACCATTTAGGCTCGCAGATAAATCAAATCAAAATAGACTCACATTGCTTATAATTATTAGCAGCGTTGTTGAAGACAAAACAACACGAATATTGCTCCCTGGATACAAAGAGCAAAAAGGCAAGAAACACGAATACTGTCGACACAACTGATGTACCAGTTGTGGTTTTCATCTGTGGGTTTATTGTAATTATAACCTATCGGGGTTTGAAAGTCATAAATATTACATTTTCATAAAATGCTCACAGCCGATGATAATTTGACCAAAATACGTCCCTTTAGCCTTTTGCATGATTTAGCCTTTAGTCCTTTGCATGATAGGTTTTTGCATGATTACAGTTCCATCGTTACTGAAACTATAGGCTCACCTACAATTTACTTGTGTAGCCAGGTTGCTGTGAACGCACTGTAAGAAACAGTTGGCACGTTCTTCTGCAGTGACACATGGGTTTCTTGGATGGTTTAAATAATTAATCTGAAAACAGATAAAAGCTTATTAGCTACTGCCTAACTTTGTGTTGAGTTGAAGGCAAGCAAATCATTGTCATTTTTTCTTTAACCCTACCACTCCAGTACAAACTTTCGGTATTGAGCATGGTTATTTTGTTTTATTGTGTAGACGTAAGCCATTGCAACATGAAGGGGCCATTGAATCAACATGAACGGGTAACAACTCGTTAAAAAAAAAAACAGTTGCAAAAATGCTTCCGTAGGCTGTAGGACTTAAATGTTAGACTGCCTGTTGTGAAATATGCTTCGCCGTTTCAGACCAAATACCGAAAACCTGCAAGTCAACCATCCTGACAATTGTCATCCTGACAATGCATTAGATGTTGATCAGTATCAGAATTGGCATGTATGCATTATTATTTTACAATGTGGATGTAAAAGCAAACGAAAATCAACGAGTTAGTGCCAGAAGCAGACATGACGCATAAATCTTCTTCTATAGCACTGAATTGTTGTTGTGCCATGCTACCTAGAACTATTTTCCCAATACTGAACAAAAGAAATATTTCTGATGGTTCTACAAAAACTATTTTGTGGTAGGCCAGGAGTTGTAAAAGGAAATGGGCAACTGTTTTACACGAATGGAAAAGTTGTTACTGAGTTCTGAAGAAATGTACTTCTATGAAGAAGAAACGTATTTCTATGTCACTAAACATTTATGTAAACCTAAGTTTCTATTAGCCAAATGGCATGTCAAGGGAGATACAGATTGTAGCCTGTAACTAAATTATTTAATTTTCTCGTACAACTGGTACAAGTTGTGTTCAGTTCCCCTTACGACACATAACTGATACCCTACGTAACTACCAGTGAGGTCATCCACCCAAGTAAAAGCGGTGCCCATCCTTCACCCCTATCCAGTTTTACCTAGCATCACAACTCAGTCCGAGTAAAACTCACAACTTCAGAAAAAAACTACCTAACATTTCAGGTCATGGTATATCTCAGCCATATAGTTGCTAATGTTAATTATCTTCATATTCAAAGGTAAATCAGAGGAAATTTGAAAACTGATCGCACATTTTGAAATGTAGTCGACTGACAGGCAAATTATTGTTATTGAGGATTCGGAATTGTAAAGGGGTTGCCTCAAACCATGCCACAACATGCCATATAAATAGGAATATCCTTTTTTTGCAGCAGGGCATATTTCGAACAGTTTTCCATCTAATGTCGTTGATTCGCCATCGTAAACATTTTCAAGCATATAGTTTAAAGAATGTTCCTTTAGAAGGACACTGTATTGGCTTCTAAAATAAACTATTGGAAGTGGATCTATCTTGAAGGGGGAAGATCTGTTCCAGTTAGTCAGAAATGTGGATAAATGGCAGACTGTCCAAAACAGTACATTTCCAGAGATTGAAAAGTGGCCAGACCATCATCTTCGTGAGAAGACTTCCAAACATTTACTGATTCAAGTGACGAAAATTATTGGACCCACGAGCTATGAGACCGTAAGTCCATAGCATCCTGGATGTAAAAGGCTTTACGTTAGAAATTCGTCGTGTTGTACAGTTAGCCGCCGATTCTGCCACCAGTCGTGCTGCGAACCCGTAGAAAATGAACTGCTCTAGCCTGCGGATTGAACAGCAAAAGGTACTGCAGATGCGCGATACGCGGATTTTAACCTTAAAACATTGCATTGACACCAAATTAATAAAGTTTAACAACAATGGCTTCATGCTACGTACCTCTTTGTCCACTCGACGACAAAACAAAGTCTCCGGAGGTTTAATTTCATGAATTCCAAACAATAAAAGAACCAAGGTACTTGTGCATTGTATGGCTCAGCGGTAGGACCTCGGCCTTTGATTTCAAAGGTCGTGGGTTCGATTCCCCGCTCAGGCAGTCTGACATATAAGCCAAAAAGGCAACGTAAATAGGTTTGCATGTCAGTATTTATTTAACCAATCTCGACCATTGGCTTTCCGTCTCGTTTAAGCTACGGCGTTTTCTATTCTCATTAAAAAGGTGTTAAACGTTCCTTTGACGTAGCAGTAAATCGTCCAAAGACTTCAAGAATAGTCACCATTACCGTAAAATAATGTTCGTTTAGTGCTTCAACAAAAGTAAATCTAATAATGAAAGGATTACCATGTTTTGCGCGTCCCGCTAACACTGTACTATGTTCCATATTGTGTTTTCAGGAAACTGACTGATTACGCCACTTTTCTTTCCATTACGAACGCAAAAAACACGCAAAAAAAAAACAACTCATAGACTCTGACAGCAACTGTGTAGAGTCTACAAATGTGATATTCACATTTTTTTGCACTCGTAGTGCAAGGAAACGTGGCGTCATCAGTCAGTTCCCTACAAACAAAATGTAGAACAAACTGTAACCAATGGTATCATTGGGGTAGTTCGTTCTCCGTGCTTTCAAGTTAGCGCACAACTCGGAAGACGCGTCTTGCATGGTACGTGAAACCGAGCGTTAAAGCTTTTAAATACAGAAAGCTATGGTAAGTCATACCGCTGAGCCATACTGACAACGCCAGGCCGTGTCAGTATGCCTCAGCAGTAGGACTTACGCCTTTGGTCTCAAAGGTCGTGGGTTCAACTCCCTGCTCAGGTAGTTTGACATATTAGTCCAAAAGGCAATTTAAATAGGTTTGCATTTGTATTTATTTAGACCTTTTCCTAAGTGGTGCTACTAAGTCGGTGACGCATCTTTTCCTAGGTTGGTGACGGAATTCGATCTCACATCCTCATGGCTTGTTGGCCACCCCTTTAACAACTCGGCTATTCTTTGCTCGCTTCACTAGGTTTCCCAGAGAACCCTCTTAAAGCTCACTTTTCGTATCTGGACGTCGTTATTTCCTCTTCTTGCTTAGTTGTATGACATGGTATTGGAGGAGTTAAACCCAAAAACGTGCTCATGTAACAAACGTTCTTCGTACGAGTCAAGCCTCAATTTCCAGTTTCAAAGAGTGTTCCGCTAATTTACTATAACAATATTTTTTGTTTTCATTTGTTAGGTTTCTTCTTGTCAGCTGTTCAACTGAATTTGATATGGTACTTCTATGTTAATATCTTTGTCACACCAAGAATTCATTTGCAATATTTCAAATGTTAATAGGGGCTTTGTCACTAGAAATCGGAGTAATCACACCATAGCTAACAAGTTTGCAGCCATTGTTTTCATTTTTTTCTATCATTATAGCAAATTAATTTTCCGTTCACCCTCCAGTTTTAGCCACGTAGGCTGGAAGTACACAATTTAGTGTGTAATACAGTAGCGGCCTTGGACCATTAGCTAAAGGGCAACCTGTGATCTTTCTTGTGGGGTTAAGTCCGACATGGACTAGCCCACCGTGAAATCGGCAATTTCCCGGTTGGCTACTTTGGCCAACCTCTCATACTTCCAAAAAATTATGTTTGGTTCACAATGTGTAATATTTTTTGGTTATGGAATGTATTCCAATTTTATTAATAATAAAAAAAAAATGTTTTTTTTGACCACATGTGTGGAAAGGTAGTTGGAAGGGGAGAGTGTCCTACTAACACCAATCCTAAATCTAAAAGTCTGATCAGTCACCAGTTGATGCCTGCAACTGTCCAACCCACCCCGGCCGCTTCAAGAAACGTTCAAACGAGAGTCCGCACAAAGCGTGTTTGAAGGCTGCAGTGGAATTTGCCGAGACTGCCCTCTCAGGTAAGGAGTTCCAGACTGGGATAACCCGAACAGAGAAAAAAAATTTTCTGCAGTCACAATTTACCTTTGGAGCCACCAGTTTCAAAGAGTGCCCATGGGTGGAGTGTACCGTGCTCAATTCGAAAAATGGCAGGACAACATTAGAGTGTTCGTGGAGAATTTAGAAAACCAAAATGAGATCAGATCTCAAACGGCGAAGCTCAAGACCTGGCTCCGATCCATAGAGTTAGATATATTATATTGTTACACCAGAGAGGGAACATTCGCTTCAAAGCCTGTCCGTGCGTAATCACCGCCGCCAGGAGCCAGGTCGGCGCCACCGTCGATTTGAGAACGACTTCGTTCGGACTAGAGGTGTGCGCCCCCAACAGCCAAATCAAACGAAACTTACGCCGCCGCTGGCAGAATCGGATCCTATCATCGCGTTTACGTGTTAGTTAGTGTCAAAGACTTACTAAAAGATGAAGTATAAATTTATTTATGCCTTCGAAATAACTGAACTACTTGGAACTTGAAACAAAATTTGACAAATTGGAAACATTATGCTTCATTGTGATGTGCTTCATTGCTTTACATGCTAAAAATGAAATAAAATAAGTTGGATTATTTCATTTTGCAAAAGCAAATGTGAAGTGGAACAGTAGAGCAAAGGGAGGGAGCGGGGTGGTAATGAGCAGAACCTCTCCCCCCCCCCGGACCCCCCCCCCCCCTTATTTGCTATTTTCTTCAAAACTTTGATGAGGCCATACATGACGTATAGGACCGGTCATTATTTATCGCCGTGGAAGGGGGTCTCATCAAGTTTTTGGACCCTGTCAAGGGGAGATTGTAATTTTCCAGATGCAATCAAGCAGGAGGGGGGGCCAAAATCAGACTGACCAACTGGAAGAAAAAGTCTTTTTTGGACCTCAAAAATGGCACTTCAGCAGTCATAATTTCTAAAAACGCTTCACCCCCTCCATCATCTCAGTGTTTACAAGGTTTTGAAGCTATTAGTACCATTACTGCAAGTATAGTTTTTACAAAGAACTTAGAAAAGCCTTGGCACCTGGTTTCTTAGCTTCTTCGGTCTTTCAGGTGCTAATTATGTTACGGATGTGGGCCCTCAAGCACAAAGTGTGTTCATCATACTTATTGTATGAATCTCGACAAGAGATGGGTGTAAGGAACATTTTATAGAACAAGTTTAATTCAACATGTCTTTTCGTTAAAAACGAGACACGCTGTCGGTGTGGTGAGCTATTTATTTATTTGGCTACAGCACTAATCTTGGCTACAGGAATCATCTGCAGACAGTCGCAATAGGTATACGAAAAGCAAATTTTTTTTTTGGGGGGAAGGTTACGTTATTTTTGGATCTTGATTGGGGGAGGGTGATCAAAAATTTGGTAGTCACATTTTTTCATTCCCCCTCCCCCCCAGCCATAAATAATGACCGGTCTCTAAAGCAAGAATAAATATACATTAAAAATAAGGTGGTCACACGTTTTCTAGTAGGGGTGCAAAACGAGGCATAACATTTGAACCCCCCCCCCAAAAAAAAAATTGTTTACGTTACTGATATGTCAAGTAAAGTTATTCTTCGCTTTAGGTTATAACAAACAATAAAATTCGCGGTCTGTTTCGTCTTTATGCTTGTTGCATCGTCTGCTTTTATTTTGCTATCAGCTCAAAAAGTGTATTTTGACGAATTATTAGGAAGTTAATTTCAGCCGTTTCAAACTTGACCAAGCTAAAAATGTCAGGTTGCAATACCGCGACTTAGTTTAATCAAGTCGTGGTTTGCTTACCGCTTAAATTGAAATTAACGCACGCAAACAAAACGAAATCGACACACGCCTTTTTCTCAATGGGGTCGCCATCTTGGAAATCCGACGCGGACAAGAAAAGCTGTAAGAGCCATCCCCCTGCTCCGATCTGGCTCCTGGCGGCGGTGATTACACACC
>JAHWFP010017421.1:14266-24287 GCA_023313725.1 Lithobius niger | reverse complement strand
ACAAGCGAAGACGATATGCATCACCCGGTCCACGGAATTGTGGCCGCCACAGTTCTTTACAGAGGCTTGGAGATCGATCACTACCGATCCAACGATCCTCTATCGTGACTCACAGATTTCTACCAAAGTTCCATCATTGTCTTCGAGTCGGCCTGCCTCCATGGGATACCGAATCCCCTCCATCTGCCAATCTATCCGCTGAAATTCAGACGCTTCTCTACAAACATGCCTTATGCATCGTTCCATCCCACCAGGATTCTACAGCAGTATTTTTCTTTGCCCAAGAAAAGCGGAGGTTCGTGTCTCATCTTCAATCTCAAACCCCTGATTGGACAATTTCCCTCGATATCGCCGATGCATATCTTCACGTTCCTCTTCACGCCTCTCAGGGGCGTAGCGAAGCCTTAGTAAGTAGGGGGGCGCAGACCCCAAAATTCCGACTATGGTCTAAGATTTGCCGACTTCCATCGCATATTTTTAATGCTCTGGGGAAGCTGTGTGGCGGTGGTGGTGGGCGGGAGTGGTGGGGTTGGGGGGGGGGGGGGGGGGGTGAGCTAGGCAAGACATTGTCTCATTCTCCCCCACTAATTTTACCGTGCCCATCTTAGTGGCACATTGGAAATTTTATTTCTACGTAAATGGCCAAAAAATGCATGTAATACATATAATGATATACAAAAGAAATTGTAATGTACCTTACACTGTGAGGGCAGTTTTTTGCTGGCACCTACTCAACTAAACCTTGAGCATTAAAGACGGCGACCAAAATGGCGCCAACTATTACTCGATTTGTTGCCATTTGGCCTCTTATGCAAGAACCGTTACTGTTACACAAAACCAGTTTGTATATCAGTTGTTTATATCTATGGGTGGCAATGTCTTCTTTGAATCAAGGGTAATGAAAAGGGTCTACCATTATTAAGGACCGAGCCACGCCCATTTTACTAGGGGCTGGTATCACAATTACCGTTCAATTATTTGCTCATTTTCAACCTTGGAACGGTATTAAACACAGAAAGCCAAAGGCTCAACAAGAGTTAAATAAATACAGATGCAAACCTATTTACGTTGCCTTTTGGACTTATATGTCAGGCTGACTGAATGGGGAATCGAACCCACGACCTTTGAAACTAGAGGCCGATCTGTCCTACCACTGAGCCACACTGTCACAGCCAAAAGGAAACTCTGCCTATGGACGTTTCTTGTTGGTCTTGTGAAATTCTTTCACGGAAACGAGTTTCCAAATGACAGTTTTGATTATTAAAACCTTTTTTTTTTTCGGGATGGGACAATCAATTTCAGTCAGCATAAGGCTGTACAACTAGTAAGTACTCACCAAGGTGGTGATGAATACTTCGTAATAAACAAATCGTTCCTCCGCTTCCTTAGTTAGGATGAGCCCTTTGTGTACGTCAGTAGTGGCGCCAGCCAACTGCTGATGGGGGTGGGGGCAACGATTCCCCGACAGGGGGGGGGGCAAAGAAAATTAACGTCTTCTATTAAACTTTGTTCTACTTTGGCAAGGGGCCGGCAAAACCAGGTAGGGGGTCTGGGGAAGCGCTGTAAGCTTCCCCTGGTGGGGTCCGGGGCAGAGCCCCGGAAGCTGAAGCATTTTACGCTATTTGAGGGCCTATTTTCGGCTTCCCGAGACATGTTTGAAACACACTCGTTAAGCAAATTCGGATGTTTCTCGTAAACATTCTTCAGCAAGAGAAGTAGTAAAAACCTAATTCTGACCAAATTCTGTTTTTTTATAATGCATTTTTTTTACAAAATAAATTAAGTGATGAATTTAAATTATTTTAAAAATATTATTACTTTAACATTAAGTAACACTGAATAATTTACGTTTGAAAAGTACCGTTGCTTACGTTTCAACGTATGGCCAACTTTATTTACAGCTTTTTTCCCCAAAATTTGTACGGATTTTATGTCTTCATGTTGACTCAGTCTTCCGGCTGTTCCCCGACGACATTCTCAGTTACTCCCCGACAGGGGGCAAGGCTTCCCCGACGGGCTGTCCCTCCCCCCCGCCACCCTTGGTGCACGTGTCAGTACGAGGTCACAGTGCGGTGACTGAATCCTATCCAAAGATTAGTTACGAAGTGACGATTCATAGAAAAGAGAAAAACGAAGCGATGAGAAGACTCGCGTATATTTTTTTCCCTTACGAAATGTTGTTTTTTGCTCCAAAACATTTACTCAACTGGGAAAGAGTCAATGAGCAAAGGTGAAATGCCGAGTCGTTTTTTGCTTCCTGTGTAATAAATAATAACATGTATTGCCAAGACAGTTTAATTTCTTTGGACGAATTTCTCGAATGGGGAGAAGAGTAAATGAACAAAGCTGAAATGCCGACTCTAATTTCATCGCGTGGACAAATAATAAAAAGTGCACGTACGACGACAGTTTAATATTTTTCACGAATTTGCCAACTGGGAGAATGAGTGGGGGGACGGTGCGCCCCCCCTCGCCCCCCCTGTCGCTACGCCCCTGCTTGCCATCACTGCCAATTTCATGCGAATTACTCGGCCACCTATTCTAGCATGCACATACCTCTGTGCTGTAGTAGACCAACCTAGCTAATTCATTTTTCATCTTGTATTCATCGGTGACCAGTGGTTTGTGACGCGCTGATTGACTGTCACGATGAACCAAAACCTGAAAAAAAAATATGATCAGTTAACTTCCTTGCCACCGTTACCAGCTTATCCACTGACGCACTAACCAACTTTCATCAGCTAACCCAGCATGACCCACTGACCCACCGATCTTTTGTGATCCCACGTTCTTTAATTGACATAAGTATCTTTTCCCACGCTTTTAATATTAAGAAAATCTGAATTGAAGAACGGAATGTAAAGTTTGTTGTTAACAAGCCGTATTGACGCTTCCCTTCATTATTTACTCTAAACTGAACAATTCGGACCCCCAAATCTTCGAATTACCCCATAAATTTCCTCATTTGTGAGAGGGTCCAGATGGATCAGTTGGTCTTAGTGTGTCATAGTGGTTTGACCTTTGTGAATCCGTGAGTAAAATGGGTCATATAGAGTTAGTGAGTCTAAGTGACTCACAGGAGTGGAGCCATGGTTCAATCGGTCAGTGGTCAGAATTGTCTGCCGCGTTTAGTGTCACAGCAAGTCTGTTGTTTAGTGCACCTGGTAAATTACCGTCCCATTCAAGCACACTCCCCACCCCCCTCACCAAATCACCACCGAGACATTCAGTTCATTAAAAATTATTAGTAGCAATACGCCGAGTGCTTCTATGAAATTGATACTTAGCGTGTTTTAGCACGAAACGCCTTTCAGATTTAATTTCCTATCACGTAAGGTCGAAAAAAACTTGTTGGAATGGAGTTGAGTGCTAAAATGCACAGTTTACAGATTCCATAAAAGCACGAGTGGCATTCGGTGTGAGAATTTTGGGTTTCTTTCCACGAAACGATTCTTACAAGCTACTTACAGGATTTGGTATCACAATTTATTTACAAAGTATAAACAGTTGATGTTTAACATAAAATTGTGTATGTACTTGCCCTATGTTTATGGTGTTTCCGATTTCACAATGTTTAGAATTTACGATGTTTTCTGTAGCGATACTAGCCCCACCGCATTTCGTCATCCAACCTGTAATGGAATTTTGTATTAAGTAGGCCTAAATTTCATGTTTATGCCACTGATTCACCAGTTTAATGTACTTCTTCGTGTTTCCCTATTAGGCCTACAATTAACGACACTGACGTCATATCCCTAATATGAGCATAACTCGATGCAAGCAAACTGCTTGGTCCAAGTGAGATATACCGTGCGTCCCGTTTGGCAAAGCGCTTCAGCGCTTATCAAAATCACTGTCCCGTTTGCGTGAGCGCTTCGTTTGCTGAAGCGCTCATGACTGTCCCGTTTGGGGGCGTTGAGAAAGTGCTTCGCAGCAACGCGAAGCATAAAAATTGGTGCTTTTTTGGCTTAGCTTCAAGATGGCCGCTCCCTTGTACGTGGACGCTATCGAAGTGACGTGAGATAATGGCTAATTTTTCAGCCTAACGGTCGACTCTACTGAGACTAACAGACGCCATACCGATAATTAGGTTTGTGTGCTCGCTGAAACACTAATTTATAAAACGAATTTTCAAAAAATAATGTTGCAATTCTTGATTTCCTACTGACGTGTGTAGCGAGTGAGTGCATCGTTCGCAAGTACGTGCAGTGTCACACATTTTGAAACATATTTCGTAATTGTTAAATGTTTGCTTAGTTTGCCAGACTGAATCCCTTCGCTGCAAACAGCCCAAATAAATCTATATCGTCTATACAGTGCTGGGAAACAACTGGCGCGCGCGTTTTTTACCAGGAGCCCAAATATTCACAAACGAGTTATTTTTATAAAAACGCCAGCCATCTTGTTTCCTACGACGATCGTCCCGTTTGCTCGCAAAGTGCCGAACGTCTACTGGTGACGTCAGCATTGAGCCAAGAAAGCAAATTGCTGAAGCGCTTTGCCAAACGGGACGCACGCATACGGTAAAGGTCTGTGATTTGTTTATCTGTGACCAATCAGTTAACAGTACGACTAAAGCTTCGACCTGTAGAATTACTGAAGCAGAAAGGTCCAGTGTGGTCTTTTAAGTGTAAGCTATGGCCTTTCCAGAGTAAGTCGAGCATGGTGTCTATTTGCGGAATGAAAACAAAAATTCTCATAGTAATATATTTTCATTAATTTTTCGGCTTGTATTGTCGTGAATTGAATACGTTCCAAATTACGTTCCAAAATACGTGACTGACCGCATCTTGCGAGCTCTTCCTACTGTTCCTCCATCTCTGGTATAAATTGAGAAAAGGCAATTGCTTCCAACGACTTATTCTTTCCATGAACCCATCTTTGTAATACCTTGGACTAACAACTCTATTCGAGATGGACGAGTCACCTACCTTCACCGCCATACACAGCCCATGCGCCCGATACTGTGAGGAGACAGGCAGCGCGACCATGCGTCATGGGAGAGCGAAACTATTTCCGAAGGTTTTCCCCGGTTTTCCCGTTTAACTCTTGTCACTCGCGTGACAAGCGTGAGGTGGTCTAAGGTGACACGCCACTGACAGATTTTGTGGTGGCGCTGCTATCGTAGCTGCAGAAGGTCGGAACACACTCGAGCTTACAGGTAGTCGTAAGTGAATCGTCCAGCTCGAAGAGAGTTGTTAGTCCAAGGTCACACCACCATTGTGCTGGAGGCAGCCTGCTCCTACAATACAATACAATACAATACAATACAATACAATACAATACAATACAATACAATACAAAAGCAAAGGCATCTATCGAACATAGACGCGCCAAAAGTGATTATGATGCATTGATCGTGACGGAATAGAGGAAACTTGAAGAAACAGGACAAAATGTCCGTGTGTACTTCATAAACATTTTAAACGTCAGGCACAAAGCACAGGATAATCGAAAGCCACATTGGCTATCCTACTTTATTTCGGTCGAAAAACTCCAGGTCCTATACAATTCAGCGATAAAAATTAAAGATTCAAACATGGCGGTGCAACAGTTGTGGACTGTGGAGTTCATGGCAGAAGTCAAAACCTGCAGGTGTTTCAACCCATGTTTTATATTTTTAAACTTTAATCTTTGAGTCTCGAAATATAAGTAACCAGTGTGTTTAAACGTGCCATGCGTGATAATGTTTGAAGTCTCAAAAAATGATTATAAAACTCGATGATCTCTTTTCTTACCCTGGTTGTATCAAAACAACCCTCGTCGAAGCTTTTGTTAATATTTCGTTTGATGTGTAACATTTCTCCAGATTCACCTTTCATTTCTTGTGCTGCAGTATAAAAAAAATTGCATATAAGGACTTGGCATATTTGCTTCCATTATGGTTAATGTTAGCTTTACAATATGACATGGTTTTGTAACATTCGCTCATACACTCGTAAAATGCGTCATAATGTGCACCGTTTATTGTTACAATTACTTCGAGGACCGAGTGCACGTTGAACTAAGGGTCTTTGCTTCAATTATACCAGACTAAATTATAATAAAACCAGAGTGTAAAAAAAGTCACTAAGTCGTAGTAAACATTATGTAATGTTGTCTTAAACAAAACGAAAAAAAAATAGTTAAAATCAGTGAAACAAGAAAATTACCTATTAAACGCAGTTCTATAAATAAAGCATTATTGGTTTCGTAGCCTTACATTCGCCTATGAAAAAATAATCATAAAAAAAATTATATCACACTTTACTTCATTGTTCTTTGATGGAAATCACGGCAACTAAGTTTAAACAAGTTATGTACCAAATCTTACTTTAAATTAACTTTAGTTCATATTTCCTCTTTACAATTTGTTTGCTTAGAAATAGAATCAAAACAGGTACCTGCCCAAGTTGTAATGTGATGCCACCTGCCCAACCAATCCCAAAATAATTAAAATACACAGAACTCTGTCAAAGTGATTCTTAAACATGCTGAGCAAAACAGGAGTTGAACAGAGAGAAATGATGATTCTCATACGTGATATCCCAAGAGCTAAGGAAATTATCGATAATTTTTTTTAACTCGAGTGTTTTGGCCCCTATAAACTCACGAGTGCTATTTAGGCAGACATTAATTTCCCGAGTGCGTAGCACGAGGGAAATTATCTGCCAATAATAGCACGAGTGAGTTTAATGGGCCAAAACACGAGTGTTGAAAAAAATTTCATAATTTCCAACAGCTCGTGCGGTATTTAGTTAGAGAATTTCACGTCATATTTCAGTATTCAGCACTCTAAATATTTCGTATGCAACATTTAAAAATTTTATAAAAGTCGCGCTGCCGTCCAAATATCGGCGCGCCGATTGGTACCATGGCCGCCAGGAATAAAATTGATATTCGCCGCCGCTGAAGAATTTTTCATAGGCGCACACCTCCAAAATTTTTACTTAAAACAATTCCGTAATAATAAATTAATAAATGCAGTACCTAATTTTATTTTTTCTAAAATTGCAAGAGTAAATCAAAAAAAAAAAAACAATCAAATATGGACTGTAGTGGAGCGTAATAAATTTCAAAACGGTGTTCAAAATTTGTTGCTAGGTTACGTTAACGTTATGCCTAACGACACAGGCGGATTAACGCGTTTCGCCGCCGGCTTCTACGTATGATTGCAAGTGTTGCTAGGTTACGGAAATTAACGACACGGTGCGTACTTCGAAAGAAAGGCCTTCCGCACTGTTACTGGTAGGAAAATACATACTTTTATTTGTAATGAATTCAACAAACGCGTATCAACTTCAGAAAGCGCTCGCCATGTTTTGCATGGTTTAGCATTACGCTGCGTCGACCAATGAAAGCTGCAGGATATTGCCTAACTCATTTAGTTTTAAATTTAGCCAATGAACATCGATTTACACTGATAATCACGCAGTAGCTTTTGAAAGCTACTGTGTGATTATCACTGTAAGTCGGTTGTGATTGGGCGAATTTAGTACACGATCAAGTGAGAAAATTTCGGTCAGGGAAATTCTCACTGTAATGTAACACTGATGCATGTCGAACAAGCGAAGTTGATACTCCCAATAAAATGGCAAAAAAAGTGTTAGGATCAAGATTCAGAAAATCTTCAATGTCAGAAAAGTCAAACTGGCTCGACACAACATAAAATGGACAGTTTCGAAATTCTTGTATAAACTTAACGATCCTTTATCGGAGCTGCTTGGATTCGAAGCTGGGCGCTAGTTCACTGTAACGAGAGAGGGTGATATAACCCTCGATTACGAGGAGCCTTGTTGTGTAACGTAAGTTTATATGGATGTCATAGGAGACACGTTAGTGGTAGTATGTTAACTCCGCTGTTAAGAACAGTTTCAATTAAAAGCGAAGGTTTTATCAGAAAGATTTCCGAGAGTCCGCATTATGAACCACTCGGCCAGAACAGATTTTGAAACTATACTCATCTACGCAGTCAACCCACTAGCCAACCTATTTCATTTCATCTCAGTATTGTTAGTTACGCTTCACTTTAGACAGTGCTACTTTTGCTACTACCACGAATGTGCGAAAATATGGTGCAATAGAAGGTAAATAATCATCCTAGGCAGTGATGGGCGCAAGTCAATTTCAGACTTGGAATTAATTGACTCAATTACACTTTTGTATAGATTTGGTGAAATTGATTCTACGTTGGACAATTCCAGGTTACGAATTCATGGAATTGACTTGATTAATCTTCAATTCCGCTTGACTTGATTCGGGTTTGAATTGGGTATTTGCTGAAATTATAACTGACTGGGTAGGAATTGAAAATGACCATTAATTCAGCCCATGTTATGCTCAGGTTGGCTTGACTTGCCAAGTCATCCATTGGATTGGCATTGCCTAGATTTGATTTCATTTTTATTTTACATAAAAGTTCTTGTTTTGGCCTGATTTGATTCATCCTGAAATTCGGGCTAATTCCACAAAATTCAAATAAGTTTACCCAATTTTGGCCAAAAATTAACAAAAACCGTCCAAATTTTTCGCAATAACTTAAATTTTGCCAGGATTTATCTGAAATTATGCTGGACTTATGCAGAATTGGATAGAATTGTATGGAATTGGTCAGAATTTTTCCTAAATCAACCAGGAATTGACTAGAACTAAGACTGGATCAGCAGCAAGTCAGTAATGGAAATTGATTTGTCAGAATTAAAAACCGAAAAGTAATGGATTGGAATTTATTTGAAATAGCAAATACAGAATGTGGCAATGGTTTGAATTGTATTGAAACATGGAAGTGATTTGGTTGGAATTGACTCTGATGCAGGGATTTGATTTGGAATTGATTTGGATTGGAATTGATTATCAATGGTGTTTAAGTAGAAATGGATTTGACTTGATGTTTACTTGACAACTAGGTAGTTGATTCAACTCCATTGAAATGGAAATGTGCCCAGCCCATCCCTGATCCTAGAAAGACGATCGTGCAGTATTTAATATGTTTGTGTAAAGTTAATCTTTTTTTTATATAATGGATTGTAATCTTTGCCTTAATAAAAAAAAATTCTGTATTCTCAAAAGGAAAATGTGAGTGTTTTTTTTCCTCATACACGAACAATTAATTTTATATTTTTTAAATATATTTTAGAAGTATATACAGTATACAAGTAGATGAAAAGCACTTTGCTTTTTTAAACTGTAATGCATGTTTTGTTTTTATATTTTTGAAGCTGACCCCAGAAGAGATGTTCCTTACAGAAGACGTACTTGCTGATCCATGCAGAAGATGCTGGACTTCAAAAGAATTCTCGACGGTGAACTTCAAATAAACTTTTAAAATGTTTGTTACTGTAAATATGAGAAAAGTTTTTTTTTTAAATATATTTTCAGAACCCCTTGAGCGATGACTGGGGAGTCGGACGAAAGTCTAACTAGAAAATCGTAATATCTGCCTAAACAAAAAATCTCGAAAATCATCTAAACGGAATATCGTATAATGAATAAACGTCTAACTGGACAATAATATACCTGTGGTTTCTGATGTATATGTATAGCCGCAGCGAGCGTGGCAGCGCAAGCGAGGCAGGGACATCAGACGATTTTCCATTATACGAATTTCGTGTTAGACGATTTTCCATTATACTGTTATACTGTATACGTTCTTCCAATTATGCGATTTTCCTGTTAGATGATTAACCCTCGCCCCTTCTGATTAGACAGAGCACCGACCAATCAGAGGTCAGTACGAGTTCATACTGATTAGACAGAGCATTTATCAATCTCGGGTCAGCACGAGTTTACAAAAACGTACGCACATCGAACAGTTTATTCAGCCAAAGAGAAAGATGGCGGAGTATTACTTTACAATTTTGGACCGTGAGAATACTCTCGCCAGCAGATGGACTTAGGGCACGTTTACGCTGCGACTCGCCTTTGCATTCTCTCAGCTAGAACTCAATCGCGATGGCAAAGGTGACATTGTCGTGGTAACAACGCTAAATGGATTAGCTAAATCCGACATCGTTTGAGTAAATACTTAGTCTTATAATCCGTG
>JAHWFP010017421.1:0-14256 GCA_023313725.1 Lithobius niger | reverse complement strand
CAATTTTCCCAAACGCTTCTAAACTCATGGTATTTGATGTTTTCGTTGCGAGGCGGCAGACATAAAACCGCTGCCATGTTGGAATTTGAGGTGATATCTAGCTTCTAGCTGCTAGAATGCAAAAGCGAGTGGTTGCGTAAACGTGCCCTCATACCGATCATTTGTCGGGGCGCGAAATGGCCGGGTTCTTCAGCTGCTGGAAAAGAGCTTGACGAAAATCTTAAAGAGCGAGAACGCGTGATGTGCCGTATTGTTTTTTACGTATGGCCTGCTGAGGACAGAAAGATGTTCCTCTATCCAAGCCAGTGGAGCACGAATGCCTGCCCACTCGTGAAACAATACCTGAAAGGACACATCACTAACAAAAAGAACGAATCCTATACCATCTACCCCGGTGAAGATTGCTACAAGTACATACGTGAAGTTAACGAAAAGATGAACAACAACAAAAAATCAATCATTTGTGGACGTTTACCTGATACGAGAAAAAAAAAAGTATAATTTTAAAAAAGTGTAATTTGTAAAATGTGTTGTATTTTTTTTATTGCGTACGTATGTGATTAATAAAAGAATGAAAGGGGACACGAATTTGGGCAAAAGGTGATAAATCTTGTGTAAACAGCAATGTAAGCCTCAGAAGTGGATGGCGTGGCAGCGAGCTGATGCGGAGTGTGGGGGGGGGGGGGGGACGAGGAAGGGAGCACACGCATGCCCTCCACTACAGCTGCCCATTCTCACGCATACTACGTGATGTCATACTCCAATTCCCACTCTCCGCCAATCCGATCGATCCGGTTGTGCACTTCTGGTCTATTTTGGAATTTTACGTACTAACCATATGTGTAACATCACAGGTAAATAAATACGGATGTAAACCTATTTGCGTTGCCTTTTGGACTTATGTGTCAGACTGCCTGAGCGGGGAATCGAATCCACGACCTTTGAAATCAAAGGCCAAGGTCCTACCGCTGCGCCATACTGACACGGCCAAAAAGAAACGTCCATAGACAGCATTTAACACGCACACATATACACGCACACAGGTAGTTTAGTATGATTCCCCACCCATTATGCATAAGTTAACGGAACAGATAGATACTCCATGTTAATATATCAGACCCTTGCTCACAATCTCGGCTTTAGCCAATATCATCATATACAACCATACAATGACCGAATACGTCTTTGGTGCCAACATGAAAGGTTAAAAGATCATGACTTACGAACAGTGATTGTTAAACAGTTTCCGTAAACTGTGCGTGTGTATTCCAAATTTACTTTGCACGAACTTCTGGTTGGCGTCTTGAGCTAGTGATGTAAAAATGAGCATCAGTTTAATACTAGTTTACATTTTTTCTGGGGGAAGGGTTGGGTTAACAACCGGAAACGAAGTTTTAAGCTGCGTTAAATCACAACTTCTCCACATTTCCTGCTAGCTGCGTGGGAAGAATTGATTATACAACCATTTACAATACAATGCGTAATAACGTAAATTATTTACAAAATAAATAGCATAATATGCAGGAAACGATTATGTGTTAATCAATATGTACAAATACAAACAAAAACGTCAAGTGTGCCATAAAGAAAGGGTTATATATATGATTGAAGTTTCACTTGTTAAAATGCACTAAAATTGTTAAAAATTGATGATTTATATTTAAAATAATCAAATTCACAATTCGGAAAATTGCATCTGTTTAAGTGCTGTTGTGCTTTACGAATGACAAATATTCTTAAAACACAATAGCACTTAAACAGATGCAATTTTTTTAATTGTACATTTGATTATTTAAATTGAAAATCATAAATTTTTATCCTTGTACATTTTAACAAGTGAAGCTTGAATCATATAATTCATTGTTTCCGTCACATTTGATGGTTTGCAATCCGTGCACCTTTTTTATGGCATGCAGTAATGTGGAATAAAAACTGGTAAAACTGGAATTAATGTTACAATTGAATTAAATTGATGGTTGTAGTCTAACTCGGTGCGGGTGAATATTTGTGGTAAGTAATTTTTTTTTACTTTTGTAAAGGTATGAACACGCGCACGCAGTGATTGTTGCTGCCCACTTTGAAACAATTCAGCTCAGCTCTGAAAGCCTGAATCTACGAAATAAATACACCAATCTATCGTTTCTAGTTGCCAATTTCGAGGCCTGTAGCTTAGTTTGGTTTAAAACTATGTGCACTTAGCTGAAACACGGATTATTTCAATTTAATTCAATTTATTTTACAGGGCCTTGACCCAAAGTCAACCACCCTTGCTAGCTAAAATTACCTTACTACTACCTTACTGACAAATGACACACTGAGAACAACTTGCCCACTCCTGCTTCGACCGATGAAACATCCCAATCCTGCACATAGAGATACAAGGTGAAGCACTCAGAGCACATGGCTCCATCCAGGTTATCTTTACTGTGCACACACCGAAGCACACAAAGCACAGGGGTTGTTGCCACCACATGCTTACACAAAGCACTGAGGAGCCCAAAAAGACACAGGAGGCACATGGCTCCGTCCAAGTTACCTTCACTGCGCACTCACAGAACACATAGACCTAACGGGATATAGCTAGGGCTGGGGATTGTCAATTACACCTGTGCGTTTGTCCTAGAACAGTAGTTTGTAATTGCGTGCAGTTGCAGAAGCGATGCTTTACCTGCACCAACTGAGAGCAGCTCATGGAACTGTGGAAAATGGGCAATCCACACAGCAATCTCACGATGCTGCTGCACATAATTTCGACAGACCAATAGAAAATGTTCAGGAGTATCAGCCAACCTACACTCCTCACACAATGGTGACCCCTCCTACCCAAATCTGTGCTGATGTGCACGGAGGAGGGAATGGCCTGTGCGCAGCCTTGAAAGCGACTTTGCATCTGGGTAAGACATCAAATCTAGAGAGGATCTCACGAAGAAGATGGGATGGATGCGGAACAGTGCCCTCCCAGTTGTCACGGTCTCCCACTCACCCTGCCACTCCTGTATACACCATTTGCAAACAAGAAGCCGACACAACCGGGCAGAGAGAAGGGGCACAACCTCTGTTGTCCCCTCAGCAACCGATTCCCTCACCAGTGCATCCGCCAACATATTACCACGATTACTGCAATGACACCGAACCCACCGGAGTGCCACCGACCTGTGTTGCAGAGCAGTCCAGAACTTCCAGCCTATCGAAAAAATCAGAGGATCACCAACATCCAACAGTTCCCACGAACGTCTTAGTCTCCTAAGGCCTGGCAACGAGTCCATCTCAATTGAGTAGGACGGTAGGTCCAAGTCAGTGGCCACGTCCAGTGCAACTGAAATTGCAACCATTTCGCTCTCCATACAAGACGTCATTGCTCTGACTCTGCATCGAAGCCCCACCTTTAGCGCTGGGATTGCTGCACCTACTGCACCTGCTTTCTCGCATAAAAGGATGCATCGCAGAAAACATTGCACTCCACACAGGTAGTGTCGAATACCCGAGCTAGCTGAGGACACCACACCCATGCACTCAGCAGATGAGCACACGTCACATCAAACAACCGATCAGTGATGGCACAAAGTGTGGACACCCCTTGGCCTGGAACTCCCAAGAACCCCCTTGCCCTCTTCTCTAGTCGCCTATAATCAATGAGGATCCTTCCCACTGGATATAGAAGCCTCTGCGCAGGTTCCGCATGCACAGAACAGCCAGCAACTCCCTCGCACGACACATCAAAGGTAGTTCATTGCACTCCACCCACAGATACTGGACTGGGGTGGAGGCAATGCACCCCGAGACAATACAAAGGCACTCATTGACTGCAACTTGCAATGTCCCAATGTGACGTTTTGCAAAACTCAAGAAAGGGAGATGGTAATCAATGCTTGCTCGCACAAAGGCCCTATATGTAGAAAGGAGCGCCCCTCTCGTTACAGTGGTTCCTCCTACAAGAGCCTTTAGGATATATGCTCGCATCTGGATCCTTGACTGCAATCCACTGACATGGGCATTCCACTCAAGAGTCGAGTCAAGCAATACACCTAAATATTTGACCTCTTGCTTCGGCACAACCTTGATTTCCCCCAACAACGAGAGACACTTGCGTCTCTCGAACAGCCATCGAACACGAGAAAATAACAATCCCTGTCTTAGATGGCGCCAACAAAAGTCCTCTCTTCCCTAGACGCATTGGAATTAAATCGAGAGTCTGCTGGGCAAACACAGACAGCAGGACCAAGTCATTCCCCACAAACCAGAGCGCAACATCATCTGCATAACAGACGATGTTATTCAAGAGCCCCAACTCGACCAGCACATCAGTGATCGTGATCGCAAACAACGTTGCTGGCTTCAGACGACCAGTACCCAATGATCCGGGTTGCAACCTGCGCTCACCAAGGAGAGCAACAATTGCAGCCACTAATTTCGGCCTGACACTCATGCCCTCCAGGGAGACTCTCACCCAGTCAATGGACACCGTGTTATATGCCGCCCTGATATCCAGGAAAGCAACCATTACAACTCATCCCTGAGCCCACGCTTCCCTGATGTTGAACAGGAGAAATAACACCACATCCTGTGCACTCCGGTCTGGCCTGTAGCCGAAGTGTGTTGGGGCTAGACACTGAAAATACTCTAAGTGCCAACTCAGCCTACAAACAAGCATGTGCTCAATAACCTTCCTCCCACACGACAGGAGCGCAATTGGCCTGTAATTCACAACATTGGACCTATCACTTCCTGTCTTGTACCGGCACCAAAATGGTGAACATCAACGATGGATGGACACTGGCTCCATCTACGATGTTCTGGAAAAGAAAGACCAACCTGTCCTGCGCTTCCTGAGATAGCCCTCTCACATCGCTATACGATACTCTATCAATGCCAGGAGTGCTAGAACTCTTGCACTTTTGGAGCGGCACATACTCAGAGTGATCCCACAGTTCGTCACTAGTGGATGACAGGACATGGGGGAGGTGGGGGGGGGAGAAGGCAGGCAGACACCCCCAGGGAGGGCATAGACACTCGCAAACCTCTCATTGAAGGCATCCGCCATATCTTCCCCCCGCAACACCAGATGCTGTCGCTCCCAGGCATGATTGGGGCATAAATCTATTTTTGTACGATTTTATGGTCTTGCTGCCGCAGAGCACACCAAGCTTGCCCCACAGACGCCACAGATCCTATGCGGCCACACAAGCAAATACCATATTCCTCTTTTTCCTTCCTGATCAGAAAGGTTGACTCTTTCGCAGTCCCCTTATATATCAACCACCACTCTTCATTCGGAGAATGTTTCCACACCCTATATTATGCCTTACGCCTATCACAGACTGCCTTCGTGCACCGATCATACCAACATACAGGTTGCTGCTTCACAGTGTGGCAATATCGCCGACGTCTGCAAGTGTTCTCACAAACCTAATCTGCGAAAATACCATTCTCAACAACTGGACCTAGTGTTGTCCACCGTGCCAACAGCACCCGATTTGCCAGCTGGATACAATATGACTGGAAAATGGTCACTATAATGCTGATCGTCCGAAACATCTAAATTGAAAACAGAAGCCAGAGCAGGTGTGCAGACGAAAAAGTCCAACACTGACTCTTGAACTCTCCTGTTCTGCCACCTTGCGAAGGTCGGGGACCCATTATGCAGTATACCCAAACCAACGCTCTCGATTGCCGCTGCCAACCTTCGACCCCTGGCGTCAATGCGTAATGACTCCCAGTCATAATGATGACTATTTAAGTCCCCGCTGACTAAACACGGCAACAGAAACTGCTTGAACCATGCAACCCAATCCACTATAGGTGGATTACCTGTAGCATGTAAAGATACTAAAGATACCCATTTACCCTGCATCCAAACGCTAACTGCACATCCATCAATTCCCTGCACATGATGGTGTATGCTGAGTGACATGTACGGCACCGTCCATTTCTCAAAAATCCCAACCATAAGACCGGAATACACAAAATCCGCTTTCATGCTCGCAGCGCTGAAACCGTGCATGCCATTTGCTTCCTGCACCCCAAAAATATCAGCATGCTTTAGCAACTGATCTACTTCACTCATTTTATTATGCCACCCACGCACATTCCAAGAAGCTATCTGAAACGTTGCGAATGTTATGCTAAAATGACAAACCTAACCTAACCTCACCGCACTGTGTCTCAACCATCCCCACCTCAGTGTCCGCTGCTTCTTCTGTCTGTTGACTGAAAACCAGGATCTGACTATTGTCAACCATCACTGTCTCACAAACGTTTGCTTATGTCTCCACAATAGCCATTAGGTTAGATGGCTGCACTATATCATCCTGTCCACATTGTGCCTGCTCTTCACACGCTTGTGCATATGAATGCTCTTCTTTTTCATTTACTGGTGTATCTATTCGGTTTCCGTAAATTCTTCCTCCTCAACGCTTCTGCAGTTGCTGCTTTATTACTTGGGCAATCACCAGTTGTGCACGAACGTTGCACATCTTGACTGGCTGGTTGGCTCGTCGGCGTGCTGGCCTGCTGACTTGTTGCCTTCTTTTTCCTTGCACGCCGTTTCTGCTTTGCTGGTGGAATTGCCCACTGCTCCTCACTCTTATGCCCCTCATCTGATGCTTTAGCTGGACGATTTTTCATGTTCTTCTCTTGTGCTGCTTCCTCGGTAACACAGTTATCTTCAACGGTTTTTGCAGTAAAGCGGCCAGGTGCGTGTGTAAGCAAGGCACTCGGTCCCGATGCCATTTCTGTGGTCTTCCCTCGCTGCTGACAAGATTTGTCTCGTTGCAATCCTGGTGTCGACAAGTGCTCTGGGTGTATGTCTGTTCTACGTAATTCATCCTGCAGATGCGGACAAAGCCGGTGAGGATCACGCCGCACTTCACAAGTATCACAAGCTATTGCTGCGCAGGCGCATATGTAATGGCCTTGCATAGAGCATCTTAGGCACTTGGGCGCATGGTCTCTAATTACAACCAGAGTAGGGATCCCTCTTACTGAGACCACGTCGGGAACATCTTCCATGGTTGCTGACTCCCTGAGTCGCAGCGTCACTAAACGTACACCAGATTCACAAACGGCACGTGTTCTCACAACAAGCTTTTCAAGCGAGGGTGCTTCTAGAGTTGCAATATGGCCAAAGGCTGCTCCCACTTCCTGCGCTGATACTCCAAGCGAGAGCCAGTGCAACCTGGCTGCAACTACTTGTTCGTTTAAGTCATATAGTTCCACTGGAAAGCTATTCATATGAATTCGTGCCTGAAAGAGCCACTGCTCAGCTGCTGCTGACTGAAGAAGAATCTCAAATGCATGCCCCGCACGCAAGGCGCTAACGGCAGCAATTTCCCCAACTCCTACTACTTCTTCTACCGCTAGATATATCTGCACCGTGGTGTAGGGGTGGCCTGCTGGCTTGCATATCATCACTACCGACTTGTGCACTGACACATTAGTTAGTCCACTTCCATAAAGTCGTCTGAGATCTTGTAGGTTGCGAGACCGATACTGCATCACATGCTCACTCTTGTCATCCGCTCCATCCTCACTCCCGTTTCACACCGACCTCCTATCGCCACTCACTACATCGCTGAAAAGCTTTTGCACAGCCTGTAATGCATCCTCGTGTCCTGCCTGTCTTTCATCACTTGTTCTCACTCGTCTTCCCTCTCCTATGACTCCTTCTGGTAGCGTGTTCACATCGCACATTTGCATATCGGCCTCTGGTACACCTTTCTCCTCTGCTTCCTGCGTAACTGCTGCGAAGATTTCCTCTGAAATCAAACCGGTGTTTAATTCGCTACTTGTTATCACCTTATTTCTTATCAACGCCCGTAGAACAGCATCGGCTGCTATTTTCGGCTTTTACAGGTTAAAAGCACGACGAATAGAGCTGACGTTTGCTGATTGGCATTGTTCCTTAATTATAATATTTAAAACAATGTAAAACAATGTAAAACAATAAAACCGATCATTCAGGGTTCTTTAGGGCGGGCGCATGGCATCTAGCCGGGACCGAAATAAAGTGTTATTCTCTCCCGTAATGCCGGAATGGCTCGACCAATTGAAAAAGTGGTCACTTTGACGATGAAGGCCAAGGAAATTTCTGGCTTAGATCATGTTTTTGATTTTCGGGCAGGTGCAGTAGTTTTTCTGAAACGGTGGTACATAAAAAGAAGAAGAACAACAACAAGTGATAGTTTTCAAATTTACGTGTGGCTTCCTACTTTTACTCTTGCACAGAATTTTATCACATTTGGTATAAATACACCCCCATACCTATCTACTATCTGGCCAAGTTTGGTCGAAATATATTGAATAGGAACGGAGATATTAATTGTTTCAGTTTTGCTCGAGGGAGGACTTCAATCATACATATACTCGGCTATTGTCGCGTATGATGCATTTGTCATGCTAGATTAGATAAGACATTCCCACTTTAAACACCTAACCGCAAAGGTAAGTTAAGCTGGTTATACATAAAGTCTACGTGAACTGATTATACATAAAGCGTACAATGATTATTTAATATAGCGGTAGTAGTTTGATCACGCATTTTGAAACACTAATAGTTAATAATTATATAATATTTACACAATTCATGTCCTGTGGAAGTAATAAACTCCATATTTCCATACACATGAGTAATTAAAAGTCGCATTATTGTATTTCGCCTACCTTTGCCTTTACACAATGCATGTCGTTACTTCCACACGACATGTATTGTGTAAAGGCAAAGGTAAGTGAAATACAATAATGCGACTTTAACTACTCATGTGTATGGAAATGTGGGTTATAGGTGGCCTAGTATAGTTGCAAATTGGCACCACACTACAATAAATTCAAAAATCTATGAATCAAACTATTAATTATGCAATGACCTCCTATAATTCGAATAACGTATTACCTATCTTAACGCAAGTCTGCTCGCTAAAAGCTGAAAGTACTCTGAAATTTCAAACTGGCACCGAAGGTTACGAAGTCGTAGCAAAGCGATTAAAAATGAAAGTTCACAGCCGTCGGAAAAATTGTTTCTTCACCAGCGATTCTTTATTTTATTGTTAGATACTGATATGACTACACAAATTTAACAATCAACGTCATACATAACAACCTATGTAGCTTGTGCGTCATACATAACAACGTCATACATAACAACCTATGTCAACTTAAATGCACTTTTCGTTCTTGCATTAGGCCCGAAAGATATAGCTTCTATGCTAAAAAAAATTGCTTAAAATAATTGCATAAAATATGTTTGTGAATATTTAATAAAGCGCGTGCTCTTATCCCCAATGTAGCATGAAACAAACCTTGGAACTATTTACTTACGTATCAGCCTGAATGAATGTTTTAAACTTACTTCTATCTCTATTATTGTGTCATTTATATACTCGTCCTGCCACAGTCGTTGAACGTCTTCTTCGCTTCCACTGACGTCCCAAGTGTCTTCTTTCTTTACAAGCTTACAGATCGATTCACCAGGCTGTTCCAATCTATGCAGCATGCGTCTTCTTAATTCCAAATTCGATTCCAGCAGTTGTGTGCACAATGTTAGCTGTGGGAGAATTATCTGCTGGCTTCTCAGTACCTCGATAGTCGTAGTATACGGATACGATAGATACAATATTACTCGATCGCCAATCTGATACAGGCATAAAGATATGCACAAGATGGATGCCACAGTCCGAAGATAGCGAAACCATAAAGGCAACGATTTGTATTGTCCTCCACGCAATCCAAGGCAAGAACCAAGTTTTTGGAGAATACTGGGAGATTTAGGTCTTGTGCTCAGTTTACCAGCACGGTCATACGGCAGGTAACGTGACGGATCGGGTGAAAATAACGATGAGGGTTCTGCTGTAATACTGTCCATTTTCTTAAAAAAGTAGAGAAAAAAGAGCGTCAACATTTTGGCTTTAACATGGGAGGTTGAGGTTAAACCGTACGCAGAGGTACGATACTAAACATTAAAAAACGTAAATAAAATATGATGACAACAGCAAAGGGTGTCAAGAATATTTCTAACGTCTATTTAAATGTAACATTTCAAACAGCTAGGCTACATGCTACTGGTGGTGTGTAACGTTAAGCCACTATAGCCAGTGCTCTCCCTGACAATCGTTCAATCAGATTTTGGTAAAACATGAACAGCACTGGGTATCATTTTGGGTGCATTGTAGGCCTAACTTACTTGCAAACTGCTCTAAATTGTTAGTTGATTATGTGAACAAATCCTTGAGTAAGTCTTGCTGATTCGTTCAGTGCGTGCCCAAAGAGTGGTTCTTTTTTGTCTCCAGCCGAACAGCGTTGGTGCACTGGGCGTTTCATATTGACACAATTTTGTCAAGAAGAAAATAATACGACAAAGAAAAATACTAAATTCCGTAAATAAAAACAAAGGGTGTCAGGAATATTGTTATGTTAGACCAGTAGTGCGTGCGTCAAACCATTAGCTGGTGCGTCTCCTTGTTATTGTCTAGCTAAATTGTGGTAAAACACGAACAACCCGTCCGTGTATAGGCTTAACTAATATTAAAACCGCATGAATTGATTGGTTAACTCTGTCAACAAATCCATTAGTTAAACTTACTAACTCGTTCAGTGCCTGACCGAGGTGAACTACCGTGTTAGAGCATGGGGTGGGAGTGGCGAGTTGACCCACACAGCGAAGTTAGGAGTATGGGACCAATGGAGAAACGGGATGTTGTTGGATGAAAACACAAAAACGCTACAAGAAAACCCACATAAAGTTTGTTACTAACACAAATTATAAACGAGGTGTGGTTCCTGGTGTTCGGCTCTGGCATCACTTATACGTTTATGCATACAATTTATGCAGCACAATTTATCAGAATTAAAATACTTAATCTGCACAGCACGTATCTGTTTGCAAAATTAGTAGCAAGAAGAAAGTTGGTCTGATTGATATTTGACCGAGATAGGAAATCTCAGTATTGTTGACAGTATTGTTGTCTAGATAAAAATCATGTCTAATCATGTCATGGTCATTTTGTATGGAGCCTGGTGTCATATACCACCTAGTCCTTCCTCTTTCCATAGTATGTCTATAGTAGGCTTTATTTGTTTTGATATTTTTCATCCATGTATTGTATGATTTGAATAGTCTACCAAATAGTCTACCAAATAATTTAGTTGTAATTTTACATTGAGCGCATGACTTCGGGTCTGTTTGCTCTATACCACGCGCCATGGCTGTTTGCTGTGACGTGTATATCACGTGACTGGGCTAGTCCAATCAGTCGGCCAAACAGCCGTTGTTCTCGTTCGTCATTGGCTAACTCATGGTGACGTCACTGCAAACAGCCATTGCGCATGGTTTAATAAAACCGAAAGAAAGAATCATGTCGACTATTAACTCTACTGCTAAGTGTCTTTCTATGTCTAGTATTATGGAGGGAGAAAATGAGTTGTTGAGGGTTCCATTAACCCCGTAATTGTTCTGGTCCTAAAAATTGTAGGTTCGAAAGTAGAAATTCTAGGGTTGGACGAAACTTGACTGTCTGCAGGAGTTGTCCTCTTTTAGAGTGACTTTGTACCTTGTTTCGCGCTCCCTGACCTCGCCTTCCCTCCCTGGTAGCTATAGTTTGCAAGGTGGCAATTAAGTGTATAGTGTATGGAATGGTGGTATTGGTATGTACAAGCTTTGTTTTTCTTCTTGTTGCTGTGAATTGGGCAGGGGGCTTTGGTAACGTATACAGTTTGGTTAGGTGTTTTAGTTAAGTGGGTTAGTACGAGCGAATGGCTTTGTATCCACACTAGGCTCCATAAAGCATCAATCAATCAATCACGGGGACCACTGACTGGTATTTTAAGATCGTCATTGCTGGTGAATTCTTGGTAAATGAGACAAACAAACAGATAAATACAGAGAAATGAAAGAGTAGACAAGTTATCGATATGTTATGAACTGAAACCTTACGAAAAGCACTGCACTTATGATTTGCTTATCATTTGGTTGTCAGCAGCACACGAGTTGCAACCAGAAATGTCCTCGAGCGACGCAAGACAAAGCCGAATGAACGAGTGTTAACGAGCGACTTGGCTAGAGTATTGATTATACTTATTTCATCTGTACAGTACGTTATACATAAACACAATTTATGCAAGATTTCCAAGACGTGCTCAATCAGTTTTGCATCACTTTACGCACAGCTGGATCGGCGATATAGAGCAGCGTCTTGTGACGTCATATTGGCTACAAGAGAGATAGCTGCAAGGGACACTAGATTAAAATGGAGGGTTAAACAACGGCACTTCTAGTCAAGGCAATGCTTTGAGAGCGGATTTCATAGGCTTTAAAAAACGTTGTTTTCTCCAATCCCTTATGCTACTAGGTTGTAATTGGAAAATAAAGCTTCCACTTACTTAAAAATGTCAGCAACTGCCAACAAATCGACAAAAATCGTGCATTATAGGCCTAAGAAATCCACTCTTAACAGCATTGTCTTCAGTAAGACGCCCTTCTTTTTCCCCCTCCAGTGACCCTCGCAGCTATCCCAGTTACTGGCTCCAGCATACAATAATACAACGTTGTGTCACTGCCCTATAGCAGCAGCGGCCATCTTGTATAAATGTTCGATTCATATGTGACAAAATGACGTCACATTTTCTGTCAGTCATTACTCAATAGAAGCTGAGTGTATTCCTATTATCTGTAAACTGTGCATGACCGAATCACGGAATTAGTTTGTCCTTTTATAGTGTGTGTCCAATATATTAAATTCCCACTTGTTACCATCACGTGCATCCTAGAGATTGCCTATTGAGCTATCGTTACATGAAATTCAGGCGTTTTTAAAAAAAATGTCCTTGCGAGTTGTGGTAAATTTGTAGCATCGAAAAAGCTGGCTAAATTTAGCGCTGTAGTCCGTTATATAATTTGGAAGGTCTTAAAACAGTAAAATGCTCTTCGTTCTTAATGAAATTCGGTTTACATTTCTGGTCTAATAAAAATATCTTATTTGCATAAATACAACCAGAATTACTGATGAAGAACCGATTAAGCGACCACAATCCCGTCCTTTCTTCCTGCACCAGACACACACAGTGAGATCTTAAAGTAAAACTAATTTTTTAAGCATTAAGTTAATCATGCGTCATACCGTCAGTTCCCATGCGCTGCAGTCCACCTCACCGTGTACTTAGAAGATTTACGTTTACGTCGTGTAGTTTGCGATTTACTACATGCTTTGGCCTAACTGAATGGCATCGTGTGGTTAGCACCACAGTTTCAAACCCGCTGCGAACTAAGCTCCTCACATCTTCATTAGCTGCCTCTGAATTCTAGTTGTTTATCTTAAAGTTCATCGTATTTTCCACCAGTTTTAATAGCCGTGGGTAAAAGGCAATTAAAAGGCTATATAAAAAAGGCTTCCAATTATAAAGCCTTGGGTACATCAGACTGTGCGATAGCTGAAATGTCAGCAAATCAATTATTTTTGTCCATGAATGGTGCGTTGACGTCTAAGTCATGAATGTTCGTGTATGTACGTATTGATTACAACATTGGCAACATTAAAAAAGAAAACGCACCTGATGCCACAAGAGTTGTAAAACGAACCTAAATTGGTTTGGTTAAGTATTTAACAAGCTGCGACGTCAGATAGCAAGGTTGTCAAGGTAACACCAAGAAATATAACGTTAAGTGGTAGATCTCTGTGAGAAATAGGCGATTAACTGGCGATAATTGCTCGTTTGCGAGAAATGGACATTCCTGGACTGCCCCGTTTCGAGCTAACGAGCAATTATCGCCGGTTAACTGCCTATTTTTCACGGATATGTCTTTTAATGGTAAGACATGATATCACTGTAATTTATCGACTTATCGGAGTTAAAAAAAAAATTATTTTTAAATTTTATTTGTGAATTATAATGAATTTAAGAATTTTCACATACGACTGATGTAAATTCCTGAACGGAAACTTCCGGTTATAAACTTCCTATCTAGGAAAGTCAGAGCTAGGGGAAGGACATCCTTTTTTTACGGTACCCGTTTCCTAATTTCGTGTTTAAGGTAAAGCCGTATTTTTTCTACTTCACTAGTTTAAAATAAGAAATAAATAGGCATAAATCGCTGGAAATAATTATTATTAACAGCGATTTATGTCTATTTATTTCTCCTTTATTGAGCCTTGTGAGTGTATGATTTGTCTTTCCTACTAAAATTGTCGCCAGTCATAAATGTGCCTGTTTACGAAGGTTTTGTAATGAGGTGTGCTGGTTGAATAGTGCTCTGGTTGTGTAGTTATGAAA
>JAHWFP010017419.1:0-14283 GCA_023313725.1 Lithobius niger | reverse complement strand
AAAACGAAGGGAGCAGCCAATGAAGCGGTAGCTTCGGGAACGGCAGCCATCTTTGCTGAATCCAAATTCAGTGCGAAAGGCGGGGAACCGCGGAGCAAGGTGGCAGTAGACATCTCTGGAGGAAAATGAATGCCGAAAGCGTCCAGGCTTTCGCTTTTATAAGGGAGAACTGCGTCACGCATGCGCAGTGGGATATGCAAGCAGGTGTCCGTGCACCGGAAGAAACCTCCAGGGGAACATCACATTCTAGGAATGTAATGCTAAAATTATCAGGTTAATATGTTTTGGCAATAAAGAAACTTGGATTTTATGTAACCTCATATAATCATTATATTAGTACTAAAATACCAGCAAGCAGCAGTTTAATGTTTTTCTTATCTATTTGCAAGCCACATTTGTTGAAAAATGTAAGTTAAATGATTTTTTATATGTAACTTTAGAACGGGTGGAGCTAATGACTGTTGGTTTGCACCATTGGAAAGCTGACGAAAAAAGGGTTAAAATGGTGTATTTGAACGTCAAAATTGGCCAAAATTTAGCGAGGTTATCGTCGTTCTCGTAGATATCGAAAAAAAAGTTCAGCTTGTATGTGATCCAATACGGTATATCGGCAGGTGTACATTGGCGGTACCGATAAATCAGAATTGCCTCCGATAACTGGCAATACCGATATGAATCCGATAATCGGCACATCCCTAATGTGTAAAGTCGGCAAATCTGGTGTACACCCCTTCACACTTTAGCCTTTCTGTGTCCCTGATTGATTACACATAGGCCTAAAATCAATGAAATTTGTTTTATTGAAACGTTTGATTTAATGTATTTTAAAAAGTAGGCAACCAGATGTACAAAAAAAAGTTTACAGAGGGCTAATAGGGTATTCTTCCATTATTTGCACAGAAACTTTAAACCTAGCACTGAAGGATTTGTGACACACAGTATTTCATTTACTGGCGTATCCAATCCATTACATCCCAATTGTCTTACTTTTGCAACAACAGCCAGAGCATTTTCTCCAACAGAGAAGGATTTTGCGTCATCATCATCAACTCCTTTCCAAACACGCACGTCACCGTCAGTTCCACAGGTGAGAATGTGGCTACAAAACAAGAACAGAAAGCCATTTTAGTAGGCATGTAAAATTGTTATCCCCCCCCAAGCCGGCTAGTTTCCAATGCCTCTGACAAGCATTACGGCAACATCACTAGCATGTCACCAACATCAAATCCTTTTTCACATTTCAAAACCACACTTTTTTCTCTTTTCCAAGGGCATTTAGACAAAATTTCACCATATTTCTTTTATGAGGTTAGCCAAATTGCGCTAAGTGAACAAATTTTTTTCTCTACATTTTGTCTGCACACATTATTTAATTTTACTTTTGCTTTACAGAGGAGGTTTCAAAATTTATCAGGTACTCATTTGCAGTTGCTAAGGATTGCTCTACACTTTGTATTGCTGCATTTGCTAACTTAATTTGCATACAAAATAGATGTACGATTACTGCAAATGGAATTGGTTTACCTGTGTGTTGGTTGAAATGAACAACTTTCTCGTTAGTTAACACACAGTCTGCTAGTGGCCACCTTTCTTGAACAATACTGAATAATTAAGCACTGAAATAATTATCATCCGATCATTCTCATCTAAGTCAGAGCAAATTACCTCATTTTGTTAGAGGAGGGGCTTGTTCTAATCCAAAGCAACAGACAGAAGGTGAAAGTAATGCTGCATGATAGTGACGTCATCAACAACTATACTAGCACTTGGCTTGCTGGCTGCTAGCATGGAGTACAAGCAGGAAGTAAACACATGTTATGATGCTATCAGCTCAACAACAATGGAAGAGCACGACTACAACATTGGGCATGGGCAACTTGTACGTTATATGCGCGTGAAAGCAATTAGTAACTTACGTACTACACAGCAAAGGGATAGCGCTTGATAGCATCCCTTTTGAGCAGTTGCATTGTAACAGGAGTTACCACATGATGATCACATCAACTGCGTGGCCACACACTAGTGTGTGTTTAGATAACTATTAAAAAACCGAACTTGCATGCCCAGAATGCAAGCAATGTGCCAACATCGATTGTGGCAGCATCAAAAGTGAACCTGGCAACTTAAACTTAAACAAAATACACAACCAAAGCCAAGCTTGTGTGGTCCGATGAGCAGAGACAGTTCACTGCTTGGCAGAAAGTGTTTTGTTATAGGCTGCCTTCCAAACATTTTAACAAATCTGGCTTCAACAACATTATGAGGAGCAAGTTTTAGTTTCCTAACATATGATAAGGCTAATTATCTTTACGCCATTCTTTATGGTGTATGGAAACAGTTTTGTGTTTAAAAAATGTAGTCAAGCTAGAAAAGACTTAAAAAAAACTAGAGGAACATAATAACATTAAAAATTAGGACTTGAAAAGGCCATATTAGCCTATTAATCTTAATATTTACTTTTGCTTTCAAAAAAGGACTAGTTAGAATTCAAAAGTGCCAGATAATCAATGTAATGGTCAATGTCTGTACGGAAGAACAGGCAATATTAAATAAAACTAGCCTAACCATAAAATTAGCGCACTTCGCTGATTAACGTCATAAACCACTGGGTTCATGCGCCCTATTAGATGCTAGTGTGCTGCTTGTGAGCGTAAAATCTTGCAGAAAAAGTCCATTTTGCCGGCTGAAAATGGTTTCTACTGCCTAAACGAAAACATAATTTACCTGTGAATTTTAGCATTCTTCTCCGAAGTATGCATTCTTCTCTAGAGGATTGAAATTGAACGGCGTGCCAGCTCCGTAACCCAACCGCACATGTGCGCATGCGCAGCTCCTCCGATATAGGCTGCAACCACAACTGATTGCCATCCTATTTTCCTCGGTTTTCGTCAGGTAGTGACTCCAGAGGGGAGGTAGGGCGGGTGAAGGTAATGTATGTTTTCGTCTAGGCAATATAAACCATTTTCGTCTAGGCAATATAAACCGGCCTGGCAGGAGGGCCGGCAAATGGGCTTTCTAATTGCTGTTCGAAAACATCAATTACCTGTGAATTTTAGCATTCACCCAGACCTCGTCAACGCAGGTTGGGGGGGGGGGGGTTTACTACCTGATGGGTTGCCCTAGGGTTACGAGCTGGCCATCTTCTTGGGAACTCAGTGTAATGATACCCAGACAAAGTTAGACTGCGAGATTAAGGGGACAATCGTCGAAGAACTGCAATGTTGCAGACTTTCCGACGACTGGCTATAACCTATTGCCCTGTTATGGTCGTTGAGTGGTAGGTAGTTGGCGAAGGACAAAAGGCAGATGAATCCGGATGGTACCGGAGCTGTTGAGCAATGGTCACATTGTGGCTGTTATGGGAAAGGTTTTGTATCGTGTTGAGCAGAGCTGTGGAGCTGGCAGACTAATCGCTGTGAAGGACAGCTGGCTTGAAATGACTTGCAGCAGGAAGTAGCAATGCCAGTCGATGAGGTCAACAGGCAGCGTCAGATGACCTGCTACAGAGTTGTGAACGTAGTTAGTCAGGAGCTTTAGGCCGAGCAGGAAGATGGTGTCTTGCTGAAGCTCGAGCTGGAATGGATGTTGGCGACAGACAGCAAGCAGTGAGGGGTAAGCTGTGAAGGACGAAGGCCCAAAACAGCTGCAACGAATGCCGTCTAGGGGAAGCAGGCAGTGAAGAATGGAAGTCCTAATTAACTACAATTTTTGTCCGTCAGGACAGCAGGTCGTGAAGGATGACTGTGTGCTGGAGTGCGGAAAATGGTTGATAGGGAGCAGTGGGCAGCATAAGATGAAAGTTCAAAAGTGCTGCAACCAATGTCGGTGTGGGACAGTAGGTGGCAAAAGAAGACGGCCCGAAGCAGCTGTCATCTTTGTCAGTGTGGGACAGCTGATCGGTTAGGGGTGTTGTCTTCCTGTGAATTTCAAAATTTGAAGTACACATCATCAATCTGTGGTGGTTGACACCATATGACGGGATCCCAAGGGCATGAGCTAAGTTCGCAATGAGACAGTCTTTCGTCAGATTTTGATGCGTTTCGGCTATCTGTGACTAGTCTCAGCAGATTCAATGCGTAAAAGCTATCTGCAATGGAAGGGAGATGCTTGAAGGTTCCGAATTTGCTGTGATGACGGTAGGTGAAGGACAACCGGCTGAAGCGGAAGCAACTGTTTATGACGTAAACGAGCGATTTGAACTGTTGTGGCGTCATTTCTTGGATGGTGAAGGGTGAGCTGCAAAGGACGAAGGCCCAAAAGAGCTGCAACGAATGCCTTTCAGGAGCAGCGGACAGCGAAGGATGGAAGTCCTAATTTACTGCAATTTTGGTCCGTTAGGACAGCAGGTCGTGAAGGACGACTATGTGCTGGAGTACAGGAATGGTTGACAGGGAGCTGTGGGCAGCATAAGATGAAGGTTCAAAGGTGCTGCAACCAATATCGTTAATGGACAGCAGGTGGCAAAAAGATGACGATCCGAAGCTGCTGTGATTTCTGTCAGTGTGGAATGGCTGATCGGTTAGAGGTGTTCTCTTCCTGTGAATCTCAACATTTGAATTTCATCTCGTCAATCTGTGGTGGTAGACACCACATGACGGGATCCCAAGGGCCTGAATTGAGTTTCCAATGAGACAGTCTTTCGTCAGATGTTAATGCGTTGCGGCTATCTTTGACTAGTCTCAGCTAATTCAATGCACAAAGGCAATCTGCGATGGAGGGGAAATGCTTGAAGGTTCGGAATTTGCTGTGAAGGCCAGCAGACCGAAGCAGAAACAACATTAGTTTGTGATGCAAAGGAGCGATTCGGACCGTTGTTGCATCATTTCTGGTTGGTGCGGATGGGCGAAGGAAAAATAGTGTAGCTATCCATGATTCAGATCCATGCAAAAGACGATGACGGTTTCTCCTGCTGAGTTGGAAGATCATTGATGTCAGTTAGGAGGATGGTGAAAAGTTTGCAATCCAGTCTGGAAATTGAGAATGACAGCAGGCTGATGAAGGCGTGTCGAGTGGGGAGGTTGAGCCTAATGTTGAGAAGCTGAAATGGTGCGGTCCGTGGGTGCAAGTTCTTAACCTGCGGATTGAAGAGGAACGTTGTGTAACAGATGGTCCTGGAACGTGTCGATTCATGATAGTCCAGCCAAAGGCAATGAGGGTGAAGGAGCACCATTATGGACGAAGGTTCTTTTGGAGATTCTACGAATCCTGGCTTGGTGTAGTCCTGTTAACGGGGATGTCATATCCGAGGAGACAGGGACTTAATGAGGATGGAGAAAACACGTGGTGGCTTTGAGATGAGAGATGGTGAAGTCAAGGGCGAGTATGGATGAGGATGCTTGGTCTTGTGCTGACAATCATGGATGACACCCGTGAATCCATGTCCTTGATGTTCGACAGGGAAGAATCGTTATGCATGACAAGTTTATCGGAGTTCCGTTGATATTTGGCATGGTCCAGTTTGTTTGAAGGAGGGATAACAAATTCGAGGACGGGGACAGGCTTGGATGAGAATCAAGAAGCAATGGATGGCTTGAGGCTTGAAAGAAAATTAATCGGGATGTATCACGTCTACAAGTTCAGAATCAAGCTGAGCTAGGAGGCCGAGTGTCTGATGAGAGAAAAAGCGGAAGCGTGCCCCCGCGGCACAGGCTAGAGGAAAAGAAGATGGCAATCAGTTGTGGTTGCAGCCTATATCGGAGGAACTGCACATGCGCACATGTGCGGTTGGGTTACGGAGCTGGCACCCCGTTAAATTTCAATCCTCTACAGAAGAATGCATACATCTGAGAAGAATGCTAAAATTCACAGGTAACTGATGTTTTCGAACGGCAATTAGAAATGTTAATCTTCAACTTTGTACGTACAGTTGGACTAAAAAGTTTTAATACCAAACAATCTCAACATTGCAAATACATATTTTTTTAGTTTGTCACAAACCCAATGTAATGCTATATTCGGTGCGACCCAGTAAGCTATAAGAAACAATGAAAATCGAAGTGTTAGATTTAAGATTCTTAAAAATTTTGATTCGAAGCTGACCGTCATTGTTCCAACAGAATCCGTCCATATAATCAGACACGGCGGCAGCCTTATACGTATATGATTGAAGTCCTCTTTCCAGCAAAACTAAAACTTTTAATTCCTTCATTCCTATTCAATATATTTCGACCAAACTTGGCCAGATAGTCGATAAGTATGGAAGGTAGATTTGTACCAACTTTTACGCAATTCCGTGCAAAAGTAAACGAGGGAGCCACCGTAAATTTGAAAATTGGTCACTTTTTCTTCTGGTTGATGTTGTTCTGGTGTGACACGGTTTCAGAAAAAACTACTGCACCTACCTAAAATCTAAAACATGATCTAAGCTGGAAATTTCCCTGGGATTATTCTCAGAGAGACCACTTTTTCGATTGGTCGAGCCATTCCGGAGTTACAGGTCCCTGAACGACCATTTTGATTGTTTCACATTGTTTTAAAAAAGGTAATTAGGGAACAATGCCACTCAGCAAACTCCAGAGCCATTCTTTGTGCACCGGTTATGTCTTTGCTAGGGCCTTAGGGCTTCGGGCAGATGACCAGGAGTGGTTAACGCTCGTTAAACCCTTTAACCCTTTATGTCTTTGCTAAAAAGTGGATTGTTGAAGGGTAACCTCAAAGAATTGGCGTTTCAGCTTAACACATATGGATTTAAACCAAACTAAGCTACTTTATTAATTTCGAAGCACGATAGAATGGCGTATTAATTCCGTAAATGCAGGCTTTCAGAGCTGAGTTGAATTGTTTTAAAGTGGCCAGAAACAATCGACTGCATGCATAACCATTTGTTTGCTTGACGCCATAGACATAAAAAAAAAGGTACATGGATCACAAACAAAAACATCAAGTGTGCCGTAAAAAAAGGGGTTATATGTTTGAAGTTACACTTTACTTGTTAAAAGGTACACGGATAAAAATTGATGATTTTTAATTGAAATAATCATAAATTATATGAATACACAAATATCACCTCCAAGAATGTTTCAACAACAGTCCACTTAAATTTTCGAGGAAGATAACACCGTTCCTCTTCTTCAGAAGTCCACACCACAGCAGAGAAAGTTCGTTCGATGTGCGCTTACTCCATGTTGCACTTTAAATCTTCGCGCACGTGCTGCCGACCACTGATCTCTAAGTTATTCACTAGAGGGCCGATCGACAACTGCAGTCAAATTCCACTTCGTGTCTAGTTTGGCAATTAAAGGCAATGGGACAAGTTCTTCAATTAGGTCGTGGGAAGGGCCAGTAAGGTTCATGAGAGGCACTCGTCGACGAGAAAATCTTTTAATTGCGAGGGATTCGAGTGCCCGGAGGTGTGCTCCTTGTTTGGTGTTGGAGTGGAGGAGCACTGACGCCTGGTCCCAAGCAATACAGCACGTGCGCGAAGATTTAAAGTGCAACATGGAGTAAGCGCACATCGAACGAACTTTCTCTGCTGTGGTGTGGACTTCTGAAGAAGAGGAACTGTGTTATCTTCCTAGAAAATTTAAGTGGACTGTTGTTGAAACATTCTTGGAGGTGATATTTGTGTATTCATATAATTTATTATGTCTGAATATTATCACTGTCAACGCCGTTTACCGGTTTTTGAAATAATCAAATGTACAGTTGAGAAAATTGCATCTTAAGTGCTGTTGTGCTTTACTAATCATATATTTAAAACGTAAAGCACAACAGCACTTTTTTCTCAACTGTACATTTGATTATTTCAATTAAAAATCATCAATTTTTATCCGTGTACCTTTTAACAAGTAAAGTGTAACTTCAAACATATAACCCCTTTTTTACGGCACACTTGACGTTTTTGTTTGTAATATCTAATTCTAAGTAAGAGGACATAATAATAATTCTGGATATTTCATTTCATCCATCAGCCTAATTTATATTTTAAATTGGCCGAATTGTGGGTTTACATTGGTACGATTAAAGAGACACCCAGTATCCACACCAATGGGTACGAGTATTTTAAATTTATTGCAGAACCGACATTCAACCAAGATCATCCGCCCAATAAAACAAAACAACAAGCAGCAACAGAGAACTGTACCCAGTGGACTACTAACAAACAAAAATTAAAAATAAATAAGTAAATGCAGCCCGATTAACCAATTAAACAACAAAAGGCTATACTGGCCATTCAGTCCTCTACAGATGACTGAGGAGCAACAGGACAAACCAGCAAAAAGTGTTCAACCCCCAACCCACGGATAATTATTACCACAGGCCCAACAATTAATCGATTCCCAAACAATGGTTATACCTTCCGTTGTCATCATAGCATAAGGATGTGTGTCCATCACTGTGGGCATATCGCAAATCTTGAATGGTTATTGCTTTCACTACAGACATCTTTAGCATTCACGTTTGTTTACGAATTTCGGGATTGCGCGCCAAATTTTCTGCTGGATTCTCTGGCGTGAAAATAAAAATTTTATATATGTTTTCGTGTTTTATTTTCAGTAAAAATTAGGTAGAATATAATTTTAATAATTTTACAAATAAATTTTTAATTACAGTGTAAATAAAATAACGTCACTATTATTCACGAATGATAGGTAACAGTTTTCACGGCGACGTCACAACCGACCCAGGCGACCGACAAGAAAGAGGTCGTAATATGAAAGGTGCACTGGTACTGAAATAAAATCGTCCTCGCAACGTGCGTCTAACAGCAAAAATAAATACTGTAAAAAAAAAAAAACAAGGAAAAACTGTAATAAGGAAAGAAACAAAAAATATTTAGGACTCATTTTTAAACCATATATTTTGAAATCACATTAACTTAAATAGATACATAACAGACAAAACAAAATAAGCAACCTATGTAGTAAGCTATACCCAAAAACAGACAAGATTTTAAGTAAACTCTCATCCTTTATATTTGTGCAAATACTTCACAAAATGCAACCTTTTTTCGTATTGATTATAGTCACTTCGATTAATTAAAACAAGTTGACCGTTTTCTGATCAATAATTAAATTTTTTCTTACTTTTGCGTAATTTGGTGAAGGTATTTGGTTATATCTGCCAGGTATAAAATTAATATTGATTGAAAAAAAAAAGGTCTCACATTAGCAAGGAAGCAAGAAAAATAAAATTATAGATGTCTCTCGTTTTTTTCTGTTTTTGCCTTTTGTCTATATTATTAAAGCCATTTCTGATTCTGATTCTGATTTTGGTTGTCTGGGAGGATGTGCGAGGATGCTCATATGCAACAAGCTTGGTGCACCTTGTGTTCACCTAACTGATAGCTTATTGTGACGTCACGGCTGCTTCTCAATGAAGGGAGAGAGGGAGCAAGGAGGCATCTCTGCGCTCCAATCGTTCGGTATGGCGAGTTGACGTCTTGACGAGCTCTTTCTTTTACTGCGTCATTTGGATGCATCCGATGTTGCATCGACGCATCGCAAAATGTTGACGATAGGTAAGAATCTTGGAAATAACTTGATGATGTCGATTTGTATTTAAGCGACACGTAAACAGGTGTTTATTTGACGTTGAGTCGAATCGCAAAACATCTTGATGCATCTTCGTGATGTGTGAGGGAATATGGTGGGAAACCTTTAAGTAGGTTACGACCTCCTTAGGGTTTAAGAGTTTTATGTAAATTTAAGGATGTACGGTCGTTGTTATTTACCCTTTTCTTTTGGTTTTAGATGCCGTGGTTATGTGATGAAACATGATTCGTGTGTGATCGAAAGTCAAAATTGCCCCTTTCGTGAACTGCAGACGTGACGTGAGGTACATTCGGAATTACAGCCGATGGCAGAATCTGAGCCTCCGGGGGATTTTGAGGGTGAAGCCGAGAAGAAGTCTTGTTCGGTGAAGCGGGCAGACAAGGGGACACAGAAATCGGATTGTGAAGATTTGGACGACACCTCCAATGACGTGACGGACGAGCTATCGTCGCTTGGGTCCGTACCAGGTGTTAAAGGTGAGGGGGCCCGTGGTGGGGGACCCGACAGACGTAAGTTTCGTACAATAACATTCGGTAGGCGTTACAAAACCAAAGGGAAAGATCCCGCTAAGAAGCGTAAAGGACCTTGGAACTTTAGGTTGAATTGTTGTCGCTTGAGAAAGAGTTTAGACACCGACATTCCCGAACCTACGGTAACGTGCCATACGTGCGTCTGCACCGGGTATCGAAGGACGGAGGAGCACCATCTCGGTGCTGGAGTGGTGTTCGAGTCTGGAACGCCGCCGTCAGAACGCAGAGACAGTGACCGCCCGAGTGAACGTAGTAGTGAACGAGGACCAGACTTTTCCCGGTTCACACCCAATTACACCCGGCCGAACGCATCGGAGGCTAAAAATTCCCTCACACCGCCTATGATAGATTTGTCGCATTTCAACCCAAAAGATTACCCAACTGAAGATTGGGACGAACGAGCTCGTGTGGAGCGTGCTCGAGAAATCGAGGAAGGGATTGAACCGCCCCCGGGTTACCAGCCGTCGAGCCCTTTGTCGTCTCTTCTACGTAGCAGTGATTTTCAGTTAGCTCATTTAGCCAGTGCATTCCAACACAGACTCTCCCTTAGCAGTATTGGTCATCGGCCGATGCTAGAATTTGCGCCGAGTCGCTTAAGTGTATCGTCAGACTTGGACTACGAGCGAAGCCCGATAGAAGACATGTACGGCCAACGCACAGTGCACACGCAGATTGACTACATCCATTGCTTAGTGCCCGACTTGTTGGAAATTACTAACTGCAGCTTTTACTGGGGTAAGATGGACCGCTACGAGGCAGAGAAATTGCTTGAGAATCGCCCCGAAGGGACATTCCTGCTTCGAGATAGTGCCCAAGAGGAGTATCTGTTTAGTGTTAGTTTTCGTCGTTATGGTCGTTCGTTACATGCTCGCATTGAACAATGGAATCACAAGTTTAGCTTCGATTCTCACGATCCTGGAGTGTTTGCTTCCCATACTGTGTGTGGATTGATTGAGCACTACAAAGATCCCAGTTGCTGTATGTTTTTTGAGCCGATGCTGACTATTCCCCTCCATCGTACTTTTGCATTTCCACTGCAACATTTGTGTCGTGCGGTTGTGAGTCGTTGTGCTTCGTACGATGGCGTGAACCAACTTCATCTTCCAAAATGTCTAAAGTCGTACCTGAAGGAATATCACTACAAACAGCGAGTTAGAGTGCGTCGCTTTGATTCTGAACAATGATAGGTAGGTATGCTTTCAGTTAAGAGATTGCCCCAAGCAGTGCATAAAGTGTAGTTATGTGTTACCTTGCTTTTGACTTACGTGAAAAGGTTGAGCTTTCTTGTTCGTGAAAAAGTGGTTCAGTTTAGGTGTGCATCCATGTTACAGAGCTACCGTATAGAAGTGCCTGATCCCATGTAGAATTGGATTCGATTCAGTGTCCGTCCCTGGCTCGTATTTTTCGATGTGAATAAACCAGATTCTGAAGTCGATTACACATTTGCTGCTTGAAACAAATGGACCCTCCCTAGCAAAGTAAGTTCACTCACAATTTCAAGAAAGAAATTATTCCAACAGGACAATACAGGGTGGTACACAAAAAACTGACGACCCACAATTTTCGTAAGTCCAACTTTCCTAATTACCGTAAATCGTGAGTTAAACGCCCATGGGCTTATATAGTTGATTGGCAAAAATAGGGGGGTGAGCTTTAAATCAAGCATTATCAATTTTCTAACCTTTCTGGACATGTATTACAGAAAATTCGAAGCTTTTGAACGATCTCTGAAAGACCAATTTTTACATCCTTTTAATTGCTGTGAAGAAGGGAGGAGCCACTATTACTACAGGGAGGGAGAAGGGGCCAGTAAACATAGCAAGCAGTACTATCTTTATTCACATCATATAACGTTTAGGTAATTTTTTGTAGAAAAACGACAATTTGAAGGGTGGGCTTTTAACTCCATTATTTCATGATTTTGACTTGACAGCATTTTAGGGGGTGGGCTTTTAATACACGATTTACGGTAGCACCCCTCAGAACCAGGAGTGGACAGAAATAAAAGCTAATGAAACGTGAAGATTTCCGTCCTTTCCTGGTTCTGAGAGATTATAACTAGAAAAGTTGGATCGTCAGTTTTTTGTGGACCACCCTGTATCTAGCAAATTTTCGACAGTCTGTTCACCGGAGATGTAAAACCAAGCCGACTATCTTCATCAGGCTCACAAGCGTCAACGGAAAATCCTTGTCAATTTAAATTTCCTTGTCCTCAGATTGACGTTTGTGAGCCTGATAAAGATAGTCGGCCGATTTTACACCTCCAGTGAACTGACTATGGAAAATGTGATAGATATTGTCCTGTTGGAATATCTTCTTTCTTGAAATTGTGCGTGTTTACTTTGCTGCAATGTCTTCCACCTTTTAAGGTAAATTTCGTGAGGTTTTTAAAATGGGCCCTAGTAGCTGCAAATTTCATTGAATTCCAACCGCTAAGTGTACTACATCTGATCGTTACTTCCTATTGTCAACAGTTGCTAATCCATACATGCAATATCTACCATATCCTAGTATCCCGACGAAATTGCCGTCATCAGACAAAATCTGACAAATCACTTAATTTTTTGTATGCTTAAACTTAAAAATGCTGTTTTCTTCAGACAATATTACATTCTGGACACCAGACACTTTTGTAGACTTAAGCATGTGAGCCTATGATACATCTAATCTAGACTTATGACCAGTGGATGGTAATCGCAATGTTCTTGAGGAGCTGTTGCTATTGTCCACAAATGAGTTCCACAGCCGTGAAACATTTGCAAATGCCTTGGTATTGAATTACTTTGTAATATGCTATATACATAAAATGTTGTTCCACACTCTAGCTTACAGTGGACTACTTGCCTATACCCAGTGGTGTAATGTGCGAGGTGCGGCTGCTGGACGGTATAATGGGGGGAGGGGAGGGGCCCACACACAAATAATAAAAAAAAGGGACGAAAGGGAAGAGGGAGGGAAAATAAGCGAGATAAATAATTAATTTTACAGCTTTGTGGGTTTACATCTTGGTTATTATTGCTTATATCCACGGGTTGCCCCTTACTTTCTTGTGTTTCTGCAACTCTCAACGTATGAAAATAGTAAGGCTGTGCCGGTGCCACTTTTTCTGATACCAGTTCGATACCGGTGCCCGCTTACCCGGTTCCGAACCCAGTACCGGTGCTATTCATCATTTGCCGATACGTGCCGATGCCGATATCAAGCCGGTGCCAATGCCGATATCAAATGATAACTTAGTAAAGAATACAGAACGTGTTTAATAGTCAGGAATTTAATGGTGTAACAAATGCAACACTTTTACAAAGGAATTGTTCGCTAACACTTTAAACGAGATTAAAACCTAGCAGATTATTTATTTAAAAGTTGCTTTATTTTTAGTAGCGTTGGGAACTATATGGCATCTTATTACTGTACGAAAATGCAGATTCTGGAAAAAACAAGCCGATGCCGGTACTTTTTCCGGTACTAGTTACCCCGGTGCCGGTCCGATACCGATACCAGTGATACCTGCAGCTGATCCCGGTACTAGTATTGGTACCTGCACAGCCTTAGAAAATAGCAATGCAGGCGTGTGCATGGTTTGCGATTGTTTTCTTATTATTCCCGTGCTGGTGGCAACTGTAGAACGGTTATTTCCGAAACTTAAAATTATCAAGTTTCAAGCCGTCTCCACACTTGACCCACAGCTTTCAAAAGCAGCAGAATAAAGGAGAAAACCCGATAAGACCTACCCGTCTTTCCATATCCCGTCCACATGGACCCCAACATCGCGGTTAGGACCCGCTATAATTTCTTGCACCGGGGCCCACACTGACTAAGTTACACCACTGCTTATACCGAAACCCATTTAGACAATAATTTTGTAAAAAGATGCTCTTGACTTCGTATTTGGTTTCATCTCTTTCGATCTTGAAAAATCTGTAGCGTGGGCCAACATCCCTATGTAGGTTGAATCAGTTTAGTGTAACCTGAGTGTGTAACAAGGCTGACCTATAAAACATCACTCATCAGTCGCTTCAGTAAATCTGTAGATAGGCCTTTTTAATGTATCTGTTTGGAACCTTCTAGACAGGTGCTGAACGGTAACATCGCTTTTTTTTCTTGACAGTTTTGTTCTGGCGTGTCTACATTTTGTTCCCCCCATGCAGAATGCCATGATAGAATATGAAGCTACTGATCCAACCTTTCTTGCTAATGTAATTGTTTATTGTTCGTAGTAGCCTGAATGGTTAATCTGGTTAAAGTTTTATTCTCAAAGA
>JAHWFP010017418.1:0-10604 GCA_023313725.1 Lithobius niger | reverse complement strand
TCCACTATAAACTGGGAGCATGGGTCTGCAGTAAACCGTATCCATCGATTGTTCCTGGAAAACATTGCTTACCTTGGTTTACTCCAACTGGTAACTGAGCCAACCCGGGGGGACAATACCCTTGACTTAGTAATGACCGACGACGAACGATTTGTCTATGATATTCGTGCTGGAGTACATCTTGGTATGAGTGACCACAATATGGTTACTTTTAAACTACATACCCCAGTACCACCCAAAACTGCATCAGTTTTTGGAAGAAGTGTTATAAATTTTGACCAGTTAAGGTTGTGCCTAGATGGGGTGGATTGGACCAGGTACCTTGGGGGTGAGCAATACATTGAATGAGTCGTGGAACATTTTCAATTCAATTCTACACCATGAGGTTGCTTTTTGCAGTTCTTTCAGAAATGTTGCAAACAAAAACAATACTAAAAATTCTGCGTTATGCCCCAATATTCCAAAAAACATCAGAAAGCTTAGAAACCATAAACTAACATTGTGGCACAGGTATAAGACAAATAGAATGGCGAAAAACCTACCTTAATATAATAAGTGCCGGAAAGAGTGCGCAGTAAAGTTAAAAAAACTGGCATTAGCGTATGAACGCAAGATCATCACTGAGGGAAATACAAGCTCCCTTTTCCGGTTTTTTCGTACAAAGACTGGTATTAGTAGAACTATCCCACCTCTCCGTGTTGGAAATAATGTTTTTTCTGACACTTTGGCCAAGGCTAACTTTTTTAATTCTCTTTTTGCAAAAAATAGTGTGGTTGATAATGGAAGATTCCCTTTACTTGAACAAAATGGTTCATCACTACCATCAATTTGTAGTGATGTTATTTTTACGCCTCAAGAATATCTACTCCTGTAGAAAACAAAAATAGTGGCATATTCTACAGTGATACTAGTTTGCCAACCGCCTCCCCCGGGAGCTCCATTGGTGAGGGCTTGCACTGCTCAAATCTAACGGATGACCCTAGTAAAGCTTCTGTACAAGGTACTGGAGTATTACCCCATAGCATACCTTTGCCGGATGGTTTGCATTCGGTCGTGAAACCAAACACTAAGGATTTAGCCGACTTGGAAAATGTTGTTGTATGGTTACGAAAGGATCAAGACCATTTACGACAATTAGTAAACATCAATAGTCTCGAACATGACTTCGATATTACAAATATAAATCGTAATCTTGAGAAATTAAACCAAACGTCAAATCAGTTGCGTACCCTGGAAAACGAAAGTTTCGAAAAGGATCAAGAAATTTCACCAGTAGATCTCGTGGAGTACACTAGTGATTTGTCAAATCAAGTTTTGAATTGCACACTTTCCACTTTCCTTAAAAGCCTAGAAGATAATGTCAAGTTGTGTTTGAAGAAACTTGAAAAAAAAAATTGAAGATATGTTTACTAATCAAGTTCTAATGTTGGCAAATATCGCCCAAAAATTTGAGATTTCTTCAAAAACTCGAGAAAGCAACGAAATGCCAACAAACACGTTGCAAATACCTGGTCATCTTCGTCCAAAATCGGGAAAACTTGCAACTATTTCCTCGTGTATCTCAGTGAACCACGACGGGAATTTAGATTTGATATCCTCACATGTAGATCAGCACATATGTAAACCTAACCAACAACAGATATCAAACGCTGGAATTATCCCATCGACGAGTAAGAACCTACGAGAGGATTTTTGTCATCCCAATGTTACATCAAGAAAGGCACGTACTCGAACTGTTAGAAATAAAAATGCTACAAAAATCATGCCGGATCAGAAATATGATCGGGATATAGCTGAGTGGACAAAACGGCGTGACCGAAATAAAGCACAACTTGATTGTCTTGATCGCTTAAACCCTACTGGGAAACAAACTGATACAGCTGCATACCCAAGAGTAAAGGAAAACTGGAACGAACAGACTATTATTTTGGGGGACTCCCATGTCCGATCACTACGTGGGAGTACCCATTATTCATCAAAAACTTGGACATGGCCAGGTTTGCAGACAAAGCAATTGACGGAGAAATTGCCGGAGGCTCTAAAAAACACGGACCATTGCCTTACAATTATCATATGTGTCGGATCTAATAATATTGCTTGTGACTCACCTGACCAAATCGTAAATGACTTGTCAACAGTTGTGCGTGAGATTAGACTGTTGAAACCAAAAGCAAAATTAACCTTTATTGGATTATTCCCATGGTTGTGCAGACATTTGGCCCAGGATGATTTTATTGTAAGCCAAACAAATGTGCTGCTAAGAAAAATGTGTGTGACATTGAACTGCAACTTTATTTCGATTGAAAAACACGTAAGGATGGGCTTTGGATTAATGGCACGTGACGGCATCCACCTTACAAGTAAGGGGAAAAGTGCCTTACATGATGAATTGTTTGCCGTCCATACTAAACTGGAAAACTAAAACATGTAAATGGGACGTCCTGTGGCGATGAACAGCCTACCCAGTTTTATGCCAAATACCGCAAATTACTGGATGTGGAGCATGAGTTGTGTTGTGTGTCTTTAAATGCTTGTAGCCTTTTAGCAAACCTTATTGATTTCCAGTTTTTGCTTGAATCCGGGCGGTTTGATATAATTTTTGTTGTGGAAACCTGGTTAAACGAGTCAGTTGTGGATTCTATGGTTATTGGAGGCCACCCCTACAGCATATTTCGTAGAGACCGTGGTTCTAGAGCAGGCGGTGTCTGCGTTGTCTTTAAGCAGGAACTCGGTCTTGAATTGGATAAGACTGCGGTTGAGGCCGAGGCATTTTCGGTTAGGATAACTTCCTCCAACTTAAATTTTATTGTTGGTTACATCCCAAATGGGTTCGACGAGCAACAAATAGCCAAAATGACTACTTTCTTAAACTTGGCATACATAAATACTTGCTCCAACATTATTGTTGGAGATTATAACTTATCCACTATAAACTGGGAGCATGGGTCTGCAGTAAACCGTATCCATCGATTGTTCCTGGAAAACATTGCTTACCTTGGTTTACTCCAACTGGTAACTAAGCCAACCCGGGGGGACAATACCCTTGACTTAGTATAACCGACGACGAACGATTTGTCTATGATATTCGTGCTGGAGTACATCTTGGTATGAGTGACCACAATATGGTTACTTTTAAACTACATACCCCAGTACCACCCAAAACTGCATCAGTTTTTGGAAGAAGTGTTATAAATTTTGACCAGTTAAGGTTGTGCCTAGATGGGGTGGATTGGACCAGGTACCTTGGGGTGAGCAATACATTGAATGAGTCGTGGAACATTTTCAGTTCAATTCTACACCATGAGGTTGCCTTTTGCAGTTCTTTCAGAAATGTTGCAAACAAAAACAATACTAAAAATTCTGCGTTATGCCCCAATATTCCAAAAAACTTCAGAAAGCTTAGAAACCATAAACTAACATTGTGGCACAGGTATAAGACAAATAGAACGGCGAAAAACCTACTTAAATATAATAAGTGCCGGAAAGAGTGCGCAGTAAAGTTAAAAAAACTGGCATTGTGCGTATGAACGCAAGATCATCACTGAGGGAAATACAAGCTCCCTTTTCCGGTTTTTTCGTACAAAGACTGGTATTAGTAGAACTATCCCACCTCTCCGTGTTGGAAATAATGTTTTTTCTGACACTTTGGCCAAGGCTAACTTTTTTAATTCTCTTTTTGCAAAAAATAGTGTGGTTGATAATGGGAGATTCCCTTTACTTGAACAAAATGGTTCATCACTACCATCAATTTGTAGTGATGTTATTTTTACGCCTCAAAATGTCTTATCAACTTTAACTGACATTAAACCAAGCCATGTGGTTGGACCTGATGGGTTTTCGGCCTATTTCTACAAACAGATTTGCCATCAGATAAATTATCCGCTTGCTCACATTTATTCCTTTTCTATGGGATCTTCATCCATACCGGAAATTTGGAGTACAGCAAATGTTACTCCGATTTTTAAGAAGGGTAACCCTGCCGACCCAGCAAATTATCGACCAATTTCCCTTATGGCTGTTCCTTGCAAGTTAAAGGAAACAATTATCCGCAAGCATATGATGCACCACATAACTCTCTCTAATCTTATTAAAAATGACCAATTCGGCTTTTTACCGGGCCGCTCCTTGATACTTCAATTGTTGCTTGCGCTGGACAAATGGACTAGTGCCCTTGATCTGGGCGTATCCACGGATGTGGTCTTATTCGACTTTCGAAAGGCTTTTGAGTCAGTGGTACATGAAAAGCTTTTTTTATAAGTTATCTTACTACGGATTCGGAGGCAAACTCCTGAGCTGGATCCGGGCTTTTGTTTCACACCGTACACAACGTGTTGTTATTAGTGAGTGTAGGTCTTCCTCTGTCGATGTCATTAGTGGCGTCCCACAGGGATCAGTGCTTGGTCCGCTCATGTTTATTTTGTTTCTAAATGACCTTTCCTGCAATCCATATAATGCGGACCAAAAAAAATTTGCTGACGACCTTAAACTGCACTCTGAAATTGTGGATGTGCATGATTACCTATCACTAAATGTTGAGATCGAGTATGTCTCAAGATGGGCATTAGGTTGGCAACTGCCGATCGCGCACAAAAAATGCATGAGTTTTCACATTGGAAGTCAAAATAATTGTTTTACCTACACTCTTGAAAATGAAAAATTACCGAACGTGGACAAGATAAAAGATCTTGGTATTTGGTTCACAAATGACTTAAAATCATCGTTCCATTGTGCGCATATTGTCTCCTCTGCATATTGTCTCCTCTGATGTTCCTACAAAGGTATGGGCTTTCAAGGTCTATGTTCGACCCCTATTGGAATTTGCAAGTCCAGTGTGGTCCCCGTACCTACTTAAGGACGTTGATCTCATTGAGGCGGTACAACGCCGCTTTACTAAGCGCCTACCCGGTATGCGAAATCTTCCATACCATCAACGCTTAAACACTTTAAAAATTGATTCTTTAGAATTTCGCCGGGTCAAGGCGGACCTTATTTTGGTATTCAAGGCTATCCATGATCTTCTCGATGTTGACCTGCCGTTTTTTGACTTTTACCCTAGCCATAGGACACGCGGCCATAGTCTTAAATTGATTGCTCAAACGTCACGATTAAACTGTAGACGTCATTTCTTTGCTGTAAGGGTGGTCTCAGCCTGGGATTCATTAAAAGAGAAAACTGTTACAGCTGGGTCTATTGATATTTTTAGGCGACTACTAAATTCTGAGGACCTTATACCATTCCTACTAAGACCTAACCACTGCATTTCTTTTTAAACTTTGTAGCTGACACCTTGTAGATTGTTTTGTTTAAATGTTAGTTGACTATGTTTAAATGTTGGTTTTATGAGGCTGACAGTTAAGTGAAACTTGTGATCCTTGTCAGACCTGTTTGCCTTGTCTATCTTGCAACAAATGTATTATTATTAATATTATATTATTATTATACTTAAGCAAATAGGAGTTGTATTTTTGGATCTTACTGACGGACTGAAAAGGACGTAATTTTAAACAGTTACGAACTCCCCCCCCCCCCCCATCCTGGCAACCTTGGACACTGGCTTACAAACGGTGATTTTTGTTTGCCTCAGTCACTGAATCTTCGCATCCAGTGGCTCAAATCACAGGATGCAACCATCTTTGCATGAGACAATTTTTCTGTGTGAAGTAAGTAAATAAGCTTTCGTAGAACTAAAGTTGTAACCTTTTAGCACGGCTGCTTTGGCATTTTTCTTTTCTGGGAGAGGAAAGACTAAATCGGCGGCCTATGGCCAACGGATCATTATTGTTTTATTTTCACTCGCAGAGCTTTGATTGTAGACGACTACTTTGCCAGATAGCAATGATCAGCCTCGTGCACAGCAGTGATTGTTGTTGTCCAGTTTGAAACAATTCAGCTCAGCTCTTAAAGCCTTCATCTGCGAATTAAATATGCCATTGCATCGTTTCCAGCTGCCAATTTCGAGGCCTCGAAATTAACAACGTAGCTTAGTTTGATTTAAAACTATACGCATTTAGCTGAAACATGGATTCTTTCAAAGGGTTCAAAGGGTTTAACGAGCGTTAACCACTCCATTTCATTCCATTCTTTCATTTTACCCATCACCAATCAACGGTTTGGACGATAGTTTTCAATTCTTAGCACGTGCACCAGGAATTATTAGGCACCGCAGCAAAGACATTACACGTGCACGAAAACAATGAAAAGCTATTAAAGTGATTGTCTGGCGGTTTTATTTTTTTCTTAGCTCTTTTATAATCAGCTCAGCCGGAATCCAGAATTATTATTTAAATAAAATAAATGGCTACGTCGCGTTTCGTATAATCTCGTTTCGCATAACATTGGTTTTTGGATTAATTTATTTGCAATGGTTCAGTCTTCCGTTCTGCATAAGCCACTCCAATGACTTCTCTTTTGCATATTCCCCTTTCATATAAAAAGTCCCTTTTGGCCTAAGTGGGAAGTTCCGGAATGGAGTTCGTCACAATTACATGTGGAGGGAAGAAAATGAACATATAGTGGCAATTCGGACATCAGACACTGAACAAATACGCACCAAGTACTTTTTTTAAAATTTTAATTGGGGTGAATTTCCCTGAAATTTTGCATCGTTTGTTTTAAATCTGGGACACTTATTCATGCGGAATCGTTTTTTTTTGTTGGGGGGGGGGGGGGATAGTCGCATTTTTGTGGTGAATAAATGTTCCAAATTACGCTGCCGCGCTCGCTGCGGCCAGTACATTATATCAGAGATGCTATTTTAATAGATGTATCAACAAATCTTTATTTAATTATTGTAAAGTGTTATGCGAAACTGAATTATCCGAAACGGGCAAATGAATTCAAATTATGCGAAAAAGGGTTATACGAAATGGGAATATGCAATGCACGATTATGCGAAACACGATGTCACCAAATAAACAGATAGTAAAATAATGAGTTGACCCAAACATCCAAACATTTAGTATGAAAAGCAAATTCTAGCGAAAATGGACTAGGAATGACTATGAGACAACACTTAAAATGCAACCAAATGCAACCTTGTGGAAACCTCTGCAAATGACCGCCATCTTGGAACAAATGGCAGCACAAAAACGGTTTTTTTACAATTTCCACGAAAACGGCTGCGTGTACGACATAATTGTATCAGTACAAACCTAAAAATTATATTTTATACAAAAAGGTTCCTTAAACTCTGTAGAATAAACGGTTACAAATTCATTACCGATTATATTTGACCCTATTTGGCACCATCTTGAAAAAATGTAAGCACAACATATGTATTTTTCCTCAGTTCCCCTAAAATGTTGTATTAGGTGTCGTTCCATACGTTTATTGGATCAAGAAACTTAATCGCAATAAATTCATCTTACTGCAGTAACTAACGTGCAATGGTTTGGACGAAATTCGCCCCAGTATTGTAGTTGTGACCATTGTTTTAATCGTATAGGGCGGCTTGTGGAATTGGAATTGTTCACTTTCTCTGAAAATTATGAAATGTGGTAGAGATGCTCATGACGTGCAACTGTAAAAAAAATGTTATGATAGCAAGTTCAAACAACCCACCCCCCACCACCCAGAGGGAGGAGGGGGTGATTTACCCCCGTAAAAACGTTTTTTCTTTAGCTGTAACTCCAGTCCCTAACCATCAACAAATGAAAAGCATAATGCAAAACAAAGACGTTCAACACACGATTATGGACAAGAAAGGTGATATCCAGCTTTTAGGTAAAAGCAACCACTGAACGCCGAAAACGTATTTCAAATTTCCCCGTCTTAATTTGCACTGAGTATTCCATTGTTCCATTGGTTTTTATAATGACCTTTGGTTTCAAAGTGCTCTTGCAAGCTTTCTAATAGCCCGAAATGGACATGCTTAGGATATTCTAAAAGGGATCTATTATTTCCATCAATCCTAACCAAAATTGCTGACTTAGGAACCGTCCTACACCCACGTAAACGTGAATAGGTAATGGCGTATTGGCAAAAACGTATGGCGATTTTCGTTTTTAAAATGCTCGTGCAAGCTTTCTATGCCACGCGCCATGGCTGTTTGCAGTGACGTGCATATCACGTGACTGGGCTAGTCCAATCAGACGGCCAAACAGCCGTTGTTCTCGTTTGTCATTGGCTAACTCATGGTGACGTCACGGCAAACAGCCATTGCGCATGGTTTAACTGCCCGAAATGGACATGCTTAGGATATTCTGAAAAATGGCATCGTTCTTTAATAATTAAGGATTAGGCTGTATAATACAAAGTGGCCTTGGACATATTTTATTGAGTTTCTTTGTGGTGACTTTCGGCTTTACTTTCAATCGAGTACTGTATTCTATACATAGAAGTATTGAAAAACGTAGTGTGCGGCTACCCTTGATTACGAGTCTATTGAATTGGTTCTTTATATGCATTGTTTAAAAGACTGAGGTCAGTCTTTTGCTGTAGGTGGGGGAATTATGTGTTTTTTATTTTTACCCCGATCTTGAAATTTTCGGCAATTCTTTTTTTACAACATGGCTGTAAAATTAGTAGCATGGGTGGTAGGATGAATTACGACAAAATACGGAGTCATCTAAGCCTTATTTAAAGAGGTGCAAGTTTTTTGGGGGCATGAAATATCAGTCAGTTAGTATGTGAATGTAATATGTAACCTCCTCGAGCAAAGCAAGACGATGCCAACGGAGCGAGCGAAGCGACCGATGTGGCTAGTAGGTTGTTAATAACAACGTATAACAATGTGTGTAATGCAGAGAAACCATCCGAGGGGCAGCGGTAAATACGTAACATTTTGCATCACTAAAGTTGTACTAATAGTCTAAAAAAAACAGGGCCTGATATCCGCAGTGAAAGGCTTATGGAAGACAATGTAAGCTTAGAACTTCTTATACCATGCACCATGGCTGTTTGCTGTGACGTGCATATCACGTAACTGGGCTAGTCCAGTCAGACGGCTAAACAGCCGTTGTTCTCGTTCGTCATTGGCTAACTCATGGTGACGTCACGGCAAACAGCCATTGCGCATGGTTTAATGAATGGTTTAATGAACCATTGTACAATTGTACAATTGTACACGTTGCTCTGCCTATATCTCCCTCATTTGTGGCTCTGTTGCAGTTCTTCTTCCCACGTGAGCCTTATTTCATGTTCCTTAACATGGGTATGTTATTGATAAAGTATATCCTGCTATCTTTATAATAATATCGGAGACCGGCTAAAAGGAAAAGGAAAAGGAAAGCCTAAAGGAAAACCACTTCTCCCCTCCTCACGCCCGCATTGAAAATAAACCTTCCTACTCTACGTCCAGCCAAAAAGGAGCCAAGGCATGAGTGGTCGATCAATCTGACAAGTCGTCGGGAAGAGTGCCGGGAAAATGTCTCGGGAAATGTGTCCCGGGAAACATGACCGGCCCCGTGCAAAGCACGGGCTTCCTCTAGTTACAATTTAATTTCCATTAACCTGAGACGAATGCCCGTATATTAAGCTAGCTCCGGACGTTTAGACCACCATATTAAAATGTGTGCCCTTTTAAACTTTCAGGTAAGGAAAAAAAGAACACGCCAGCTTTCAATAACAAAAAGGCTTGTGGTCCTAATTACACGTCTGTTCCTTCAATTTAAAGACCTTTATGCAATTTGCTATGAAGACATCTGTCTTCGTTTATATCACCGTTCACGAAACCTAGGCTATTAGAGGCAAATGAGTAAGCTAAAAGATTTTCAAAGTTATGATAGTCATAAAACATGTGGTTATTCAATGAGTACATATCAAAACCAATTGGTGGTGCTCTAATGATTCACTGAGAACGTTTGCTTTAACATAGGGAAAAATTTCATTCCTGATGTTTTGTTTTTTTTGCGATATAAGTACTGACGTTCGTTGTTGGTATGAAACGCATCTAAGCACACAATCTCAGCTGAGAATCGTAGGGGTGAACACAAACCAATCATCGAAAATTTCAAGCTATTTTAGCAGTTGGTAAGGTATTTTCTTAGGCTCTTTATCAAAAACGATGCATCGATTATAATCGGGCCACTAAGAGAATGACTTGATGTTATCATCGATTGTTTAAGTCGTGGCCTCGCTCGTCTGTTTAAGGTGCGTGCAAGGTGCACTGTTGGCCATTCATTAGCCATTACCAAGGCACAGTATATTTCGTATGGTGTGGCAGCGCTTTATTACGAGCTTGGTCCAGGGAGTTCCTGTCGCGCGAGACAGCTGCGGATATGATCGAATCGAGCTCGCCCGTGCTTTGAATTCAATGGGAATGATGTGACACGGTCTCGTTTCGAGACGTTGTTACACATAAAGTAATTTCAGCAATGAAGAAAGATAATTTATGGTTCCTCTCATAACATAGTGAAGTGATAAAATGTTGGCTCCAGTAGAAGTATTTTTACAGTAAAACCGATTTAAAAACAAGGTTTGTACTTCAACGTCGCTCTTCACGCATCGATCATCCTCCCCTTGTGGTTGCTAGGCAACAACAAGTGACGCAGGCAAGCCATCCACATTCAACTGCCCAAAAGCCAAACAAACAAAATAATTGTGAAATATTGAATTACGGTAAATACTTTTAATTTATTTAATAATTTATTTAATTCAAAAAAAAT
>JAHWFP010017415.1:0-10885 GCA_023313725.1 Lithobius niger | reverse complement strand
AGGACGGCATGCACTCGTTGGTAGCTTCAGCGTCGGACTGGGGAGGAAAGTGCACCTGTGCCAAAATGACCGGTGAGGGGCGCTATACATTTTACCGGGAACTGATGGTGCCTCCAACCGTAGGAGTTTTGGGAAGCGCTCTAAGCTCTCTAAGCTCAAGCAAAGTCCTGGGTCGAGCTCAAATATCTTTGCTTATTTCCATATTCTGTCGTCATATCTGGTTTCGGAGTGCATTCTTCAACACACATCTTATAATTCAAGTAATACTACGCAAGTCATTACGCAACTGCCTAAACTTAATGGCCGTCTACGTAACTTTAGTATTTTAAAGTAAGCTCACTAGTGAGTGACGACTATAGCTTCAATTCAAGTTTGACTTGTTTTCTAGAAGTTAAAAGGACATTTCACTATATTCAAGCATCCTGCGTGAAATAACTTTTGCAACATTTACAGATCTTCAGAGTGAATGTAGCAAAACCGATTCTCACGCAGGAAAAAACAGGAAAATGAATGCCTTTGCCATGCTTTCACGCATTTGAAGTATAGCAAAACTGAGCCATACAGGAAGACAACCTGGAGGAATGTACCTTTAATATATTTTTTGCACTTATATCGAATGTTTGTTGTCCTTTTGGGGAATATTATTTTTTTTAAGTGGATAAACATCAATCTCGCTTCTAATGTTATCGCATCAGGTTTTATTCGTTCTATTATGATTTAAGTATGTTTAAAAATACCTGTTGAATATTGTTTTTTTTTAAAGCTTTTCAACCTAAATGGATGCAATAACGCTCATTCATCGCTGATTTAACATTTGGATCGAATCGTTGAGCTAGCTGCGAGGGGCACTGTTGTACAAAGGTGGAGGTTAAAACATTAGCGTTTCTGAAGCCAATGCTGTGAAAGCGGCTATCTTAGGCCTGAAAATGCACGATTTTTTTTTGATTTGTTGGCAGCTGCTGCAATTTTCAGCCAGTGAATTTTTTTTTTTTTTTACAATTTGAAAGCTTAATATATGTTTCGTACGGGATTGGACAAACGACGTTTTTAGGCCTAAGAAAGCCCTCACATCATCGGCTTGACTAAAGACGTCGTTTGGGTTTTCAAAGTCTGTTGTATCCGGAGCCCCTTGCAGCTAGCTCGGTGACCAGCTCCAGATGCTAGCCTCTTCGCTGCTTTGGGGCACCCGCGCACTAAATGGCCAGGCTGCGCGCCAGTAGTCATTGCCGCCAAAAAACGGGGCAACGTGCGCTGCGACCACGTCCATTTTCTTTTGACCACGTGATGGAAAATGAATACGGGGCAAGCATTGTCGCCCTGTGGTCGCCTGCACGCCGTCCGGGATCCCAGTGGCGGCTGCGACTGACTGGCCGCAGCGGCCAAGTGCGCGGTGCTACATAGCCCGTAAGCATTTTTATTTGCCGTAGCAACCTGGCCACCTAGTGCGCGGGAGTCCTTATAGAGCAGATGAGAAGATGGAATAACGCCATATTCACTGCAAAGTCGTGCAGCTAGCTGCAAGGTACACTGTATACCTACGGACTCGGTAAAAACATTAGCATGCTTTGTCAAACAAATGCTGTGTAAGCAGATTTCGTAGGCCTAAAAATGCGCGATTTTTGGAATAGAAAAATCTAGGATTATTACTTTTATTATTAATCTAGGATTATTACTATTATTATTAATCTAGGATTATTTATCTTAGCGGCGGTTTTGAGCAAGTGGAATCTCTCTTACAATTTTCGTCCTAATATATGTTTCGTAGTCGGATTGGACAAAACAACGTTTTTTAGACCTAAGAAATTCGACCTCATGCCTTTCGATTGACAAACGACGCTAATTTTTTTTACCTTTGTTTTTCTCCAATGCACCTGGCTTCAGATGCGAACTCCGTGGGGAATGTGGCGTCATTACAACTGCTGTATTGGGTTTTTTTTTTTTTTTCCCAGCTTTCCAAACAAAGCAAAAACTACTAGGTTTGTTAAAAGAACTTCATATGAGGGTTGGGGAAGTAGAACCAAAAACCCCTTGGACCACGGGATGCCCTTCAAACATTCAATTTTAATCGATAAAATTTTCCATTCTAAACAGAACCTTCGTCAGTAATAAGGAAGGCAATGATGCTGTTGAGGCAAGCGACAGACTAACGCGCTGGGAAGGCTCTTCAGTGAAACATGACACTGTCCAGATTTCTGTTAAACATCAGTGATCCATATGGAAAAACACCATCTTCCGACTTACGTTTGAATCCTGAATTATTGCTGATAATTTAAGTAATATTTAAATTAACACCCATTAATGGATGAGTGGATTAGTATCTGTAAAAAAAAATGTAGAAGTTTAAAGGGGTTAGTCAATTGCACCTCGGGGCCCACCACCTTACTACGTTTCTTGACTAGCCACCTGCCACGATTCGTGTATAATTCATGTGTTTTTGTGGTGAGTACCCAATATTTGAGCTTTTCTGCGTATACTGGTTTCGATTGACATACTTAAGTGTTCTTTTTTTGTATTTTTACTGATGTAGGTTCTGTTGTAGACCGGTAAATTATATTGATTAAATTTGCATGATTGGGGGTGGGGGTGGGGGACCCATCCTGGGGTCCAGGGGTTTTTGTTTCTACTATAGGTCGTCTGTGTTACAAACGTAAGCTTGAAAAAAAAAAAGCCATCAGGTACCGGTCATTATTTATATTGGGGGGGGAATTGAAAATGTCACCTAAATTTTCTACGAAACCGCCTTCCAAGACTTGAAAAAAAAGCGACCCCCTTTTTCCAAGGTCTAAAAATAGTTTAGCCCCGCCCAAACTTCACCTCAAAAAGTAAGTTTTTCTTATGCCTTTACAGATTAAGCGTAGACGATTTCCTCTGGACTAATTTTAAAAATAGCATTTCGTATGGAGCGACAGGTTCCGAATTGTGTGGAAAACGAGCCTTGACTTAGAAGTACATTCTTAAAAACATTTAAAGAAATGTTCTTTAAACCACCTGTGGCCCGGACACTAGAAATAACATAAAAATATTATAAAAACGTACATGAGGGGGGTCTGAGGAGAATTGCCCGCCAAGAAGCTACGATGTTTTTAGTGAAAACTTATGAAAATATAATTTTTTAGGTCCAAAAACTACTTTTGCATCCAGTTTGGTCAGTGTCTTCTCCCCCTCCCCCCACCTCCACTCCCTCACCTCTTGACGGGGCTGAACAATTTATGAATCCCCTCCCCCAACCTCGAGAGGATCCAAAAGACCCCCTCCCCCCTTTCCACTGGGCGTAAATAATGACCAATCCCTAGGTCACGTATCCTACGTTACTGAGATTCAAAGTGGCGAAGCCGTTTTTATTACGGAGTTTATTACTGATACTTAGAAGCATATTACATTGACAGTCGTATAAGTGACAAACCCTCGTACCACAAGGGCAGATGCCCTGCGCGTGGATGGGGGCCGCATATAAATGTAAATCAAATAAACACTGAGGAAAGATATTTCCAACAATCAGAATTCAAAATTACATGCGAGAAGCAGACCATGACTATATCAGTAAAGATGGTGTGGCAGTGACCTGGCGATAGACTGGACGTAAATGCACAAAGTGGCTAAGTGCATTATGTTATTCCTAGTATATGATTTTCGCTGACGGTTTTAGGGCACGTTTATGCCATGACTCGCCTTTGCATTCTCGCAGCTAGAATTTAATCGCGATGGCAGATGTATTGTTGCCAGAGTAACAACGATACCTGCATTCGCTAAATCCGACATCGTTTGAGTAAATGCTCGCAATCTTGTAATCTGAGACAATAAGATAAGACTGTACTCTCTGTCGTTTCTAACCCCACGTATTTATTGTTTTCGTTGCGAGAGCGAGAATATTGCAGTTTTTTTTTTGCAGATTTGCAAATTTTTTGCAGTATATACTTGCTAGATTTGCAGTTTATTGCACTTCGAAATTTTTCTGCAGATTTTCTGCAGTCTGACGAACTACACATTTGATGCTTTGCAGATTTTCTGCAGTTTGGTGGAATAGACATTTGATGCAGACTGATGGAATGAGACTTATGCTTTGCAGATTTTCTGCAGTCTGGTGGAATACATTTCATGACTTGCAGATTTTCTGCACTTAAAGGCGCTTGTACACCCATTAGGGGAGTTTTAAAAGTCAGCGGCTTGCGAGTCGCTTGGCAGCGGCGAACGCTTTCCCATTGAAATAACAAACGGGCAAGCGTTTCCGCTTGCAAGCGACTCGCTAGCCGCTGACTTTTAAAACTCCCCTATTTCGATAGCTGCCCATATTCTAAGCACAGGATCCACGTTTCAGATTCGTCGTCATCCAATAGGCTGATGTGGGTCGTGATCGCATTTTAGTTATGAAAATTGTGGCGCTGCCGCGAATAGTGTTGTTCCATTTTTAATTTACCGCTATTTTATTAATATTAATTGCTGTTTTACGGTGATGCATCATTTCGGAGTTGAAGAGGTGAAAAAGGCGAAAAAGGAGGAAGTCTAATGTTGGTTGCTTTTATCTGTGAAGCAAGAGGAGCATTTTCAGCTTAAATTGGAGCATTAAACACGTAAAGCGAGTGTTGACCATCGAAATCTGCTGCAGCACCCTATTGCTTTATCTTTGGGAGGGAGCGTATTTTCCACAACGAGAGATATTCGTTCTGCAAGTGATCAATTCTACCGCAAAGTCCAATATTTTGATTCGCTTTCATCAAGTGAAGGGACACTGATAATGAAATTATGGGTTTAGTTTTGCTTTATTCTAGGCCTATATATTCACCAACTGTACATACCTTCAGATTTTGGCGCTAATGACCAAGCTGTCGACGCGCCATTAAGCCTCACCCCCCCCCCTTCAGATTTTCTGTAAATTATTTGCAGTTTTACTTATTGATTTTTTTCATAGTGGAATTAATAATTATTTTTAACTGCTGTAATTATTAGAATTTAAGGGTGCCTTTAAACGATCAATTGCAGTTAATTCGTTAGAATGAGGCAAGCATTCGTCCCAAACTCTAAGAACAGCTGTAATTTATAAATTGACAAAATTTGAGCACAAACCCATTCTTAATAGAAAAACGGATTTTACCAGAAGCTAATCAAAACCTTCAACGATGTATAGAAGGGTTGTGGCCGAGTCCTGATGGGGAAGTAATGTGAATGTATGAGTGTGCTGTGCTGGTAGCTGACCCTAATCAACGTTACTAGTAGTTTGATTTAGTTTTTATTTATTTTTCCGTACAAAGTAAACTGCACTTTTTTTTGCAGATTTTGTCTTCACTTCAGTGGCAATATTTTGTGGATTTTGTGCAGATTTTGCACAGTTTAATTGCAGTTTACCTGCATATTTTTCTGCAGTATTTCTGCAAGTCATTTTCAACTGGGTTGTTTTACATCTATTTGTGTCTTTTTATTTAGGGCCTACGTTCGTGGGATTATGGTGTGTGAATGAAATAACAGAATAATGAATTATATTATTTTTATTTTATAAAACTTATTTTGGGAATTACAATTCAATAAATATTAAAACTTCACACATGCCTTCCATCATAATAATTAGAAAAATATTTTGTACAACTCTGTTTTTTTTTTCTCATCAATTGTTATAATTTTGAATTAACCCATTTCGTAACACACAATTTTCCTTTTCAACCGAGTTTCTCGGGTAATCGTTCATGTGCACAAACTTTTTCCCTGATGACTTTCCTGCGTGGTCACCACGTTAATGGATACCAACCCAATATTTTCGGGTTCGGTTTCGGTTTTCAGAAATTATTGGACGTTCGACGGTGGATTCTGAAAGAGGGGTAGTAACAATTGTGGCCGCCGCATGTCGTTTGACAACAAATTCCGCGTCTTCCTTCTGTGTCACAATCGACCGTTCTTTCACAGATTCTCATCTCGCACAGCGTTGGATTTCCCGGCCAGTGTGTTGGGCATGCCCCACGGCTCACCCCACGGCCACGTGCCAAACCTGGAATAATAAAAAAGAAGTTTAGAAGAAGTTTCAGTGTCGAGGAGAGATGGTAAAATGTCGATCCACGTCCCAACCTTATAAAGCGTCTGCAGCGACTACCTAGGCGCAACGGGTCTTCTGTACACTCTCATTACTTCCACTACTTTTTTAACGAAAATGTTAAGGTCCAGACCTCCATCACGCAGTACAATAGCCATCTCTATTCGTTTGTGTAAAAGTAGTAACCGTCACAATTGCCGGTTAAAAAGTATTAGCTTTTAGGCCTAATTTTAAATTTTATGTCCGAATTTATTTTACCTGCCGTTTTAATTTCATAAATAGCAGCTAACGGAGAATTGTTAAGCCTATTCATTCATGCAATACACCGTCGAGACTTTTTAATAGGCTAATGTGTGTCGTTATTGAAATCCGTGTTTTTTACGGTTGCGTGTCTTCCTGTAGTGGTTAAATGCTACGATGGAATGTCATTATTCCACTGAGGTACGTCGAGAAACCTTTTAATTTGCCGTGTTTTTTAAAGTCCACTTGACTACGACTGAAAAAGGTGACGGACAGACTGACGAACAAAGTCGTTGCTATACTGTTGCCAGCCGTTTTGGCTGTACAGAAGACTAAAAAGGGGGAAAAAAACCTTAAAATCAATGCAACAAGAAAGATAAGTACGTAACAGCTGTTCCACACTGCCGACAGTTGCCGACACCACCGAGATTGAACAACGTTTGCGTCAGTCCTATCCAGATAACTTGTATAGGAGCATGGCGACCACTACACCCTTGTTTTCAGCTTTCTGACAGAAAATAAGTATACGACAGAAAAAGCTGAAACCTCGTTTGATTGGGAATTTTGGTCGACGACGGCACACTACGAAAGACACGATCACTTCCAGATTTGACGCGATCCCAGCCGAAGCAAGAGCGCTACAAGATGAGAATACTTCTAGGTAATTCCAGTCGCATAGAATCTTTCGATTCCGGCTGGTTCACCTCTGTGTATTCGGGAATAGAAGGGAATACACTCTCCTGCTTACGTCGATTACGGCATGCAAAGATCCTAGGTATTTCCTAGCAAAATTGTCCCTCTCTGTCCTTGGATAACTTTAGCAGTTGAAAAGGACGTTAATTCTACAATGTTTCTTTTTTTTTTTTAAACTTTGTACGTTTACTAGGTGAACTACATGTTGACATGTGGCACATGAGGACTAGACATGACATGTGAATTTTTTGCTCACTTGTCATCCTAAGCGTTGGCTTCATTATGTTTCATGGTTTATTACCATTAGAATTGAGATATGTTCACCTAATTGCAATTCAGTCTGGGGCCCCCCCCCCCCCCTCAGTTTGGTTAATTCCTTACTCTAGTCTAGACGACTGCACACTGGGTTTCGCTGCTGAGCCCCTCTTTTATAACGTGATTATGTTTACTTGTATTATGTCAATTTTTATAATAAAATTAAAGAAAACAAAATGTAAAGATTTTACTGGTAGGTTTCAGACGGGCGATAAATTGTTTATAATTTATTCTGTAGATTGGCTACCTATTTATAATACATTTATTTCAAAATACAATAATGGCTTGTTACGTCACCAGCAGTCAAAAAAATAACCGATCGGACACGAACTCAAGGAATTGCAACACCTTGAGTTAAAAAAAAAAACTTGAAGATCTGTCGTTATTTATATCTGGGAGAGCGGTGGAATTGAGCGGGAAGCCTCCATATTTTCCCCCCCCCCCCCGCCCTGAAAAAAACGACTCCCTCCACGCAATAACACCTTTCTCTTACTAACTACTGTAGCGAACCTATTTCAGTTGCCTTCTTGACTTAAATGTCATCATGCCAGAGCGTACAGAATTAATAGTACCTAATTTACTACGACGTTTTATGTAATTACCTACTGAAGGTCACTGCAAGTCCTACATTTGCATTGCCAATTTGGGCACGATCAAATTTAAAAGCTCAGCAGAAAAACTGAAAAACTGTTAGCAATGGAAGCAATGTGCGCTGGGCTATCCGTTGACGTCAGTCGTCGGAACGGAGCAGTGTGAGACCAAACTGACGGGAGGTGTGTACACCTCTCAGATGCGATCAGTTTTGACTGAAAGGATTGTGCCTCGACAACGCCGTCCGTCAGCCGACGGGTCGTCACGGAACGGAGCAGTACACGCGGCTCCTCTAATCTATATGCTGTTTAAGCCAAACAGAAATTTAACGGCCTGCAATGTGACGTGACGGAACGGAGCAGCGTGCTAAAAGCTTAATTTACTTCCTTCAATTCAAACAGAAATTTGACGGCCTGCAACGTGACGTGACGGAATGGAACGGAACGGAGTAGTGTGCCACGAGCTATGACGTCACGTCATAGGGCGTCAATATTCTGTTTGGAAAATAAGAGGAGCCGCGCCGCGTTTACTGCTCCGTCTCATTCCGTGGCGATCCGTCGGCTGACTGAGGGATTGTCGAGGCAGAAACCTTTCAATCAAAAATTGATCGCATGATTGCATTGGAGAAATGAACGCACATGCCGTCAGTCGGCGGCCGTCGTCGTCCGTCGCGCACTTGCGCACAACGCCATTCCTCTACTAAATACAGTATGCGAGCCTTCTGGACTTAGATGTCATCGTCATCATGCCCGAGCGTAACTATCAGTTTATTACGAATTTATATTCAATTACGTACTTAGGTCATTGCAAGTCTTTCTGCATTTGAGACTGCCCTAGGAAATATTGTATTTAGGGACCGGTCATTATTTATGGCTGGGGGAGGGAGGGGGGTGGGAACGAAACGTGACCACCAAATTTTTGATGACCCTCCCTTCGAGACCTTGAAAAAATCTTGTTCCCCCACTACTCAAGGTCCAACAATAATGTGACCTCCCCCCTCCAAAAAAGCGTGCTTTTCGTATACCTATTGAAACTGTCTGCAGATGATTTCCTATAGTCAGATTAGTGCTGTAGCCAAATTAAGGAAGTAGGTCTCCACACCGACGGTTACAATTAGTTGTAAGGAACAGAGTTGACCGGGTCACTTTTTTTTCCCCCTTGACCGGAAAATAGGTTGACCCGGGACCCGGACTGCACCAGTGACACGGTGACCCGGCCAAACCCGTTGACCTAGCCAAACCCAGTGACTCGATGGACCCGGTTTGACCCATAACCCGGCCAACATGACAACTCGGTGATCTTGGGCAAGAAGAGAAATAACTGAGAATAAAGCCTGACATATATTCGATACTGCAACCCCCTCCCCCTCCCCAGCCCTGTAAGCAACTCATCTTCAGCAATTCTCGTGCCTTTGAAACGCCCTTTTAGCGAATGTAACTGCAACAAATGCTTTACTTGTTCACTTTAATCCACCAAATACGACCCCCCCCCCCCCCCCCGATAAGTTGTGGTGCAAACATCAAGCCGTACTTCTGTGCTGGTAAGGCCGGCTCTACTTAGAAAAATTTTTTAACTTTGTTTACTATTATTGTTATATTTATTATTATTGGGTGGATATACCAAAGAACGGAAAAATATTTTCCATAGAAACACTGGTAATCACTTTTGGAACTAACACAGGACAAAAAATTCAATTTATTTTAGTGTGTGGCTTAGTTGAGGATCAGTGGGTCTCCGAATCAGTTCAGCTCACCAGGTCATGCTAGGTTGCCAGATGTAATCCGAAATTCCGGGTTAGGTGCTCTGACCTGGTGACATGGCCTAAAACTTGACCCGAATGACCCGGCGACCCGATCCAACTCTGGTAAGGAAAGGTATCTCGTGTTTAACGAAAAGGCACGTTGCGTTAAAAATGTTCTATTTAGGCCCGATGCACACGCTTTTTTTTAACGCGCGTTGACGCTGCGATGACGCAGCCAATCAATGCACACGTGCGTTTTATTAACGCGCTTTGCCGCTGCGTTGCCTCTGCGTAGCCAATGCACACATGACCGTGAAATAACGACAGCACGCACCAAACCATGGTTAAAAAAAAAAAACGCATGTGTGCATCGGGCCTAAGAAACCAGGTCCCAACGCTGTCCCACAATGCTTCCGCGATAGGCTCCAACAGTCCTGTCAGGAGATAGGCTTTGAAATGCCCTGCGTCTTGAGGCTTGGAGGAATGCCAGTTGCCCCTTGGCTTGTCCCAGGTGGCAGGTTCATTTTTGCTCTGGCGTCCCTCCCAAAGGGTTCCACTCTACCAGCAAGGTACTTAGTTCTCAGTACGCCGGTTCTCAGCGCCTGTTTACTGATGGGTCGAAGTCCGACGTTGGCGTGGCGTGTGCTTGTGTGTGTAAGGGTGTAACGGTTGCCCATCGCCTTCCATCAGGCTATTCTGTGTTCTCTGCAGAGCTCTTGGCTCTTGGTTTGGCGGTGGAATGGATCCTTGACCTTCAGGGCACTCATTTCATTGTCTTTAGTGATTCCATGAGTGCCCTGGAGTCCTTGGCGAATTACAATCCTCGGAACCCCTTGACACAACGTGTCCAAGCTTTGCTTTCCCGCTTGCCTGGCCAGCGGAAAACTTTGCTTTTCTGCTGGATCCCGGGCCATGTTGGGATAGCAGGGAATGAACAAGCTGATTCTGCTGCGAAAGGGGTCCTTTCTGGCCCTCTCGGTAGGGATCTCAGCCTTGTTCCCTCAGATGCCTTTCCAACTCTGCGTCTGAGGTTACACGCTTTTTGGCAAACCTTGTGGGACAGACAGGACGGTAATAAGTTACGGGCCATTAAAGGCACTGTCGAGGAGTGGCACTCGGCGTGTTGCCGCAGTCGCCGTGAGGAGGTTGTGTTGGCCCGTTTGCGAATTGGTCACACCCGGCTTACTCACTGTTTCCTTTTGCGGGGGGTTGACCCTCCTGAATGTTCTTGGTGTCGACGGCCACTTACGGTCCGGCACTTACTTGTTGATTGTCGCCATCTTGATGGT
>JAHWFP010017413.1:0-25181 GCA_023313725.1 Lithobius niger | reverse complement strand
GAAGTTCGGGGTTTGAGGCCAAGTCGAGGCAGTTTTCTTTCTTTTCTTTCTCGAATTAGTGCATTTTTTATTCTCACATGGACAATCTCTATGCAGGCTGTATATGCTTTGTTTTCCTTTATTTAATGCACGGTGGTGACGTCACGCCAACACATCCCAATGCTAAAAATGTAGCCATTATGTACGGTTAATCTGAAAACGCACACACGTGATCGTGGGTTAATTTTGATAACCCACACTTTTTTTCCCATAACCCACACTTTTTTGGATAATCTAACACTTTTTCCGCGCTCTGCACAACCACTGCTCTACCACGTGACATACTTTGCAAAACTACCGTACACAACACAAATTCAACCAACATAAATAAGGACATTTGCAACCTGCGACATTTATCGTACTAACACGAAAAAAAAAAACCTCGCGTAGGCTACTATGCTAGAACCCCACCCATGTAAGAATGGCCCAATCCGCCAACGTTTCGCTCCGACAGTACTAAAACTAGGGTACCGACACTTGTAAACGCACCTAAATACACCTAAAAACATATGATACTCAAACGAACAGCACATTTATAACCTGGCCACATTTTCCTCACTAACACGAAAAAAAAAAACCTCGCGTACGATGCTAGCCCCCTTCCCACCCCCACCCACGAATGAATAGTCCAAGCCGAACCCCCCGACAACCTTTCGTTCCGACGGTATACGAAAACTACCCTGCTGACACCTTCTAAACACACTTAAAAACCTACGAGACTCAAGCGAATAGCGCATTTTATACGCTATATCTTATTTAAACTAATAAAGTAGAAAAAATACGGTTTTACCTTAAACACAAATGTCGGTGACTGGGACTGGATATAGAGACGTCCTCGCGTACCTGAGACTTTCGCAGACAGGAAGTTTAAACCGGAAGTTTGAGTTCTGGAATTTACGTCATAATTCACAAATAAAATTTTCAAATAAATTTTTTTTAAATCTCAAATAACTACTTGTTGGCTCGACGTCACACCTTAGCATTAAAACGCATATCCGTGAATTAGACCGGGTTATCCCGAAATAATTGCTCTTCTGCGAGAAATTATTTCGGGATCACCCGGTCTACTTCACGGATATCTATTAAATAATTTATTGCTATATTCAGTTACAGGTTATATTCAGGCTATAGTTATGAATTCTGGTTATATTCAGTTACGCACTAAGAACGTAAAACAAATGCTCAAGAAATCATTAATAAGTAGATGAATCAGAGTATACATTTATTTACTTAAAAAATGAAACACATACGGTAAATTAGACAATAAGCTGGAGACTCACTCTCGAAACAAATTCCAAACGAAAGCGTTATTGACACAATTCTGATCACAACGCTGATTACAAAATACGGATTACAATTAGATCGAATCACAACAAAACTTGTATGTTTCTTTATTGTTAAAACATAATTTTGTGGTTGAAGGGTACAACTAAAATATGGCCTCCTAACCGGCAATAAACCCACAAGTGCATGCAAGGTCACAATTTCAATTTTCAACCGGTAACTTCCGGTCTTGGTCACAATAAAAATGATTTAAGTGAATAAAAACATTAAAATAGTGCTGCAGTGACAAATATAGCAGGTGTCAGATCCACCTTTACATTTCTTCAATTTGCAATAGATCGTCAGACAACCATTACAGACATGAGCGTTATTCGCGATCACACAATTTGAGATTTTGCGAAAATGTACAGTAAATTGTAGATATATGAACTTCATTTTTACCAGATATTCTCACTTGTGTTTTTTTTTAATTAAATCGTGGAACGCTGAGACAAATCAATAATTGGTGGTCCTATTTCTTATTTTGGCATTCGTATATTGCCGGTTCTGCATCAAAATGGTGGCCACATTGCATAAGAAATAGTTGCATCCCCTACGCTTCTACCACTGGGGATTCATCCTTTGCACCTGTTAAAAAATATATAATAAACTGTATTTTTTTTTAAATAGTTGCCATAATTACGATACCACAATGATATGTATGAAACTCATGTTAGGTCATCTTTATAGCTAAACGCACCCAAAATGTCAGTTTCTTTGGCCACCTTTTTCGCCAAAACCAAATGCTGGTAAACGTACTAACACAGGAAACGAAAATAATTAGTTGCAGATGTAATTGTAAATGGGTTGTCATTAATACCACTACAGAACTCCTGTTATATAAGGGACCATTCATTATTTATCAATGGGGGTGGGCTGGCAGATTGTCGTCATCAGTACAAAAAAATGCAAGACCCCCCCTTTGGTGTTGCTGATTTTTGTTGCCCCCCCCCCACAAAAGTCATTTGTTTTACAATTTTCATTTTCATGAAATGAGTGTACGAAACCTACTAGGCCTACTTTAATACCTTGTGGAATGTGCTGAGCTTAATAAATGTATTACCATTAACATTCTATAATTTGCCGTGCACTTATTCTCTCGCAGTTTTTTCTTAACCCCCTCCCCGACATGCTGATAAGACCTTCAAAAAATTTTAGCCCCCCTCCCTCTTCATATACAATTTTCATGCCCCCCCCCCTCATTTTTGCCGGCCCACCCCCGTTCATAAATAATGAACGGTCCCTAAGAGGAAACATCTTCCATGGTATATTTTTAGGTAGTTGGTGTCTAGAGCCAGAACCTTTTTCAAAATTTTCTAAAGTAAATTCAAAACCTAATTCCAAATAAAGATCTTCTTTCGAAATAAGGATCTTCTTCAATGAACCAAAAATTGCTGTCTGTTTCGTTTAGGAATAAAGTCTTAGCTAAGTAAACAGTGAGAGAATCCAAGATGGTGCACAAAAAAAAAGATAAATAAACCATACGGAAAATGTTTCAGTTATTATTCCGGGCACCATTATCAAGTGAACATTAATATTTAAATGGGAAAAAAATTAAACAAAGCATTATCAAAACTTCAAAGGGATTCTGCATGACGTCATCGGCTCAAGGGTAGGACCCTGGAAGGAAAAAAAACAAAGAACACTTTCCCGAACTAAAGCCGCTTCCTTCAAAAATCAGGTCTCGCTTCAGCTTTTTAGAATAAAATTCATTGCTTCAACTTATGAATCCATTCGTATTCACCATCATGCTTGCAATTTCAAGGCTTTACTAAGCAGTTGTAAGAAAAATACCAGCCTTGAAATATAAGTTTATTTATTTCTTGTAACAGAGTGACTTGCTCCCTTCTTTTAGCCTAGAGGGGACTCGCTGAATGACATACATCTCCACCATTTTGTTAATTCCGTTTGCATTAGGGGCCCATAAATTAATGCCCTAATTGCAAACGTATAAAAAAAATAATAATGAAAGTAGTCGTAATGCGGTTTCAGCCACTGGAAAGAACAATGTCCCAAATTTGTTTGCAGTTCAATTAGAAAGGTGTGACGGTTGCGCCTGACTCACAATAGCCCGTCGATTGCGCAAAAAGACGACAAATTCAAATTTCTAGCCCTTTATTTGTGAAGTTTTTCACAAACATCAAAATGAAACAGAATTTGCGAGCAACAGCTTAAGTCCACAACATACTGGCAGCTATGTTGGAGATAACATTAAATTTTCGTAACTTTCTCATCATGGAAAGAACAACTCACAAACTTTTACTCCAAAGAAATTTAACACTAACACTCTAAAACGCACACTCTATTTGTTGCACGCAAATTATTTAGTCGATATTCTATTTCGTGCTAAGTACTGTCAAACATAGGAAACCGATAATATCATCTATAGCATCAGCGATAGCGTCAGTGTCGTTTAACGCACACCCAGCGTAAGCCATAGAGCCAGAAGGAGAGAAGGAAAATTTTACTAGTTAATCTAATCGGAAATTCCTAGGATAAATTACATGCCACAATCGACATGAGTATGAGACATCACAGGGCCCTTCTCTTCCCGAAAATGCCAGTGGCTGATGCTGGACTGGAACGCAGGACCTCTGGCACATGAGACGGTATATCCGTGACTGTAGCACATGCAGCTACCTCTACACGTCACATGGCTGTGTACACTACATTCTTAACATACTCCAACAGGAAAATATCCTATGGAGGTAACGGACCTAAAAGAGTTGCGTGTAAGAATCATAGAAGATATCCGTTTTGTAAAGGGTTAGCAATACCCGGCGTGAAACTGAAAATCCAATAAACGGAGCGTGTGTGATAGAATGTAAATGTCATTTTGCTTGGAGTAAAACCTATTAAGTCGTTCTTTATGATGAACGAAGCCGCGCAACGTTTGCTTTCATTGTTGATTGTTTTCTAATTTTGTCATTAGGGCAGTATTTTCAATAAATGCTTCACTTCTGGTAATAACCTTATTAAGATTTGGGTTTTCAAGGTGTTTGTGAGACCACTCCTTGAGTATGCTACTCCAGTATGGTCCCCTCACCTTTTGGGCGACATTGATAAAATGGAATCTGTGCAACATAAGTTCACAAAACGCCTGCATGTCCTACGTGATCTTGATTACCGTACTAGCCTTGCCAGGACAGGACTGTATCTTTTAGAGTTGAGAAGAATTCGTTTTGACCTAATTTTGACATTTAAAATCCTGAGGAGTATGGTTGCCGTAAATCTACCTTTTTTTGACGTTGCACCACTCATTGATAGAACCCGAGGACATAGTTGGAAACTGGCAGCCCAGTTCTCGCGCACAAATTGTCGTCAGAATTTTTTAATTTATTTTTTTGATTTATTATTTATTTATTATAATCCCTGTATAATTCTAGCCAAAAGAACTGTAGGACTGCTAATGATTTTTATTAGTGGATGTAATGGAAAACCTGCCTCGAAGAACTAGTTCAACAGTAATGAAATTAATACGGATGCAAATCTATTTACGTTGCCTTTTGGACTTGAATGCCGGACTGCCTTAGCTGGAAAATTAACCCACGACTTTTGAAACCAAAGGCCGAAGTCCTACTGCTAAGCCATACTGACATGGTTAGAACGTGCCAGTATGGCTTACTGGTACGACTTCGGTTTATGGTTTCAAAACTTGCGGGTTCATTTCCCAGCTCTGGCAGTTCGACATTCAAGTCCAAAAGGCAACGTAAATAGGTTTTCATCCGTATGTAGTTAAAACTTATCAAGCCGTTCCATGGAGGCTTTCCATCGTGTTTATCATCAGTATTAAAAACACATTAACTTTCTGCTTTTTGCTATCATCAGTATTCTCACGTAGAGGGATCAGGAACTAAATCGCACATATTGGAAAAACTTTGATGAGCTGTGGTGACAGCACTGAGCTGGAAAGTGATCATATTTTAACAGGAACTATACTATTTTAGGTTCTGGTTGGCCACTGTAAATAGCTGTATTTATGCTCGTTTGCAATCTCCTGTCACGCATATGCACGAACATTGGTGGTGACTGGAACCTTGTACACCCACTGAGTTCCTGCATGTGCTCGGGTATTCTCTCTATCTCTATGTCGGCTAGCAACGATTTGTTTTAAGCTAGCATCTACGAAAATCAAGAATTGGTAGTTGGACGAGGATATTTTTATTTTGTTTTATTTCATTTCATTTCATTTTAGTTTTGTTTGTCTTCTTAGAATATTTTTTCTTTATAATGCTGACGGAAGTATACGTAGGCTACCCGATTTTCCGATTTTAAGCATTTCTTGAGGGTTAACTGCGGGGGTGTGGGGGAGGTGGGAGGGGAATAAAGCCTTTCAGGCTTGTTGGAGGATCCAAACTTGAAAATTGCAAATGCCTGGGCTTTCGTAACTGGGAAACCTCCGTTCATGACAGGGCCAAAAGATTGTCCAGAATAGATCAGAAGTGGGCCATATATTTATTATTTCACAACTAATAATATAAAATTGTATAGGGGTCTAGGGGATAGCTTGTTGTTTTATATAAATTATGTATTATATAAATTATGGGTAATTGTTTCTGGGTCCAAAACACAGCATCGAAATGTTTGACGGCTGGTTGTGAGAGTTTTCGTCGTTGGCAAGGGAGATTATTGGAGTGGTACAAAAGTACATTCCTTCGTAGTCATAGTCGTCGCTGTTGGTTACTTCAATAATTAAGGGTTCGACTCGGTATTCAATCAGATGATCAGTGCCCCAATAATCGTTCTCAAGCGTTACTACGTGGTTAATGCATTTCTGCCAGTCACCAGGGGTTACATATTGGCTACTGCAGTAGTTGCTAATGTTTTGACGTCTGCAGTTTTACAATTTGAGGTTGGATGCTCTTATTTCGTCTTTAACTTGGGCCCAAATTAACTTGATGAGATTCAGCTCGCAGTGGCACGGAAATTTGTTTTTCGAGCCACGAAATACTTTGTCTTATTGCTGTTGCTTGTTGCTGTCTTGTCGAGTCGAACTGAATGACACGTAACGTTGTCATCACGATCACCGAGTTGGCTGGAATATTGGTTAGTAGTTTTTAACCAGTTTATAAAATACTCGCCGTTCATTTCTTCATGGTAATCCCTAGTCTTTGTTTCTAATGAAAAGAAGTTGAGCACTATTTACAAATCCGTTTCGTTAGACCCAGCATGCAATAATATCAAACGTCGATCTTTTCCGGGTGGTATGAGGCGGCCACGTAACTCTTTTTTCCCTGCCGTGCCACTGCATCTGTCCGCTGTGATGTTGGTTGGCCCACATCTCGTCCAAGTAAACAAATGGTGGTTGTGGGTACGCAATTAACTTACCGAAGAACTACAGTGTAGAACAACATTTTCTGGACTTACAAGTATAAGTCGGAATCATAGCTGCAAAGGGCGAGCAAGCTTGGCAATTTCTCTGCGCGCTTCATCTTTTGATTTGCTAGGCCGTGGCGGCGTCATCTGCGGCGTTAGGCCTAATTGTAGTCATCGTAGTTTTGGCCAGAGTTGGGTATCGGTATTTCCTTTGCTACTGAAAAGACACGCTTACTGTTCTCTGAGATTTTGCAGTGACAAAGCTGGTCTCTTAAATTTGTTGTTTCAGAATCCGTGTTGTGTCCTGAGCCTCAATGTATTTGAAATCATTGCAAACAATCTCCCTAGCCGGCGAATTCAGAGGTTTTCCACGTCGGGAAAGCGATGAAGCGAGAGATAACGTCGCCATGTTGGTTCGTCTGCTCGAAGAGAAATTTTTTCCAGGCGTGATCAATCCATTGTCCAAAAATCCGCGCGGAGTGGCCAACCAGAACCTAAAATAGTTTTTTTTTTTATAAACAGAAAACAGTAACTGCACACTGAGTCGAACAAAACAGAATTTCTTTCAGATTCGATTTTCTCTCGATTCGGTTCCTACCGGAAAAAAAAAATTGCGTAACCAATCTTTTTGTCGTTATCATACGAGAACTAAAGAATTACTAACCTTTACTAAACAATTTCTCTACTAATTTCTGCAATCCATCGGCCAAACTGATGACAGATAATCCCAGAAAAAATCCCAAACTTCCTCCCAGATCACTGAGCAGAGCTGCGACGCTGTATGTGAATTTCTCATTTACTGACAGAAAGGTTTGGTCTGGTATGACTATTTCCAGATTGGATAATCGGCTACTGGTGACTTCTCTGATCCTGGTAGGCGTCTTAAAATCGAGTATGGTCTCTCTGCATTTTATCTTTTCTTTGTAGCAACTCTGGATGTCCGCCCCTTCATATATGCTACGGAGTGTTTCAGCAGCCGTGTACACTTCGTCCATGTTGGCACATGGGATCAAGTCCTGCTTCCAATTAATAGAAGGATACCTGTGAATAGTTAAAGTGTTATTACATCGGTAGGTTTTTTAACAAGTTTTTTCCAATAATCAGTCAGCGCTATTCTTTTACCCGTAACAAGAGAACAAAACCTGAAAACTGTCCCGTTTCGTACTTAAACTTCGCAAAACTTACATTTTCTCTGTTGTTACCGTTTCACTAAGCCCGTATTTCAGTCCATTATCACTTATACCTGCAGCTGATGTTAGTCCTGTTCACAATATCGTCGATGCATTTCATCATCTGGGCATCAGCACCAAGTTCTGATTGACAAGGGAATGTTTTCTTGTATGTGTAGGAAAACTGAAAAACAGGCATTTTTTTTTTAAATATACATTTCAAACAGCCCAATGACTGATATTGTCTATCATGCAAGCAAGTGTTTCAGTGTTTTCTGTAGTTAAGACCTCAGTGCTCAGCTTAAGATCATCTGCAAATTTAAATCTCGAAACATTTTCGCTATTGCACGCAAGGTCGTTCAGATAGATCATAAATAGAAGTGGCCCGAGGACCGAGCCTTGTGGTACACCACTGATGGTATGCATATTGGTAGAAAGGGTATTTCCAACGATGACCCTCTGGGATCTATTTGATAAGAAGGCAGTAATCCAATTTAGTAGCTCACCACCAAAGCCAATATGTTTCCAAGTTTGAATAATAATTTGCCACAGTTGTGCCACAGTTGTGCCACAGTTGTGAAAGTTATTCAGAAGGTTTATTCAGTTGGAGGCTGTACAAGATAGCAAGGAATGCTCTCTGTATAGGCTTAGGCAGCCTAACTTAGAAGTGAGAGAAGTATGTAATATGTAGTATGTAACCTTCTTGCTCGTCGAAAAATAGAAAAAAAAAACAGAAAAAAATAATATACAAATTCTTATAATACTAGTCACATATTCCTTCCCAAGATCCCCACCCACAACCCACCCTAAAAATTGAGCCAATTAAAATTATCAAAAAGGGCAAGCAGTTGAGAAAAGTAGCTTCGCTTTGTTGCGAAGGAATGAAGTGAGGAAGAATTACTCAAATCACCCATGCAGACATTTTGTAAAATGAAGCCATCTCGTCATGTATTGCAGTAAGAGTGTAATTCGCATAAATCTATTAATCTATATTAATATTTTATTTTTTAATGTTATAAACGTTTTTATTATGGTTATTAAAATATTTGTATAATTTTCTTAGTATTGTATAAAAATGCTGTTGATTTGCGAATTGTGTTATAAATGTTTACTGTAGCATTTTTTCGCGTATCAAAATAATCTAGTTTGTACGGAAGGTTTCAAGAAGATCTTTCCATTGTTAAAAGTGTGTGGAAGTTACAGACAAAATAAAATAAAATAAATTTATGAATACTTTAGCTACTGGACGTTGTGGTAGAGTAAATCTTATTAATTACTTTACATCGAAGTTTTTGGTTCGACCTAGTTCGTATCATCCCATGTTAACACCTTACTCATGCTGGGTTAAATTATTAATATTTTGATTTTAATGTTATAAAAGTTTTTATTAATGTTATTAAAATATTTGTATAATTTTCTTAGCATTGTATAAAAATACTGTTGATTTGTGAATTATATTGTAAATGTATATAGCATAGAAGTAGATTGCGATAACCACATGTATACTGCAACCTAATGTCACCATATCACCTACGCAAATACATTTTGCACTTCGTACATTGTAATAACTGAAAACCCGTCTTCCAACCCCATCAAAAATTTCAATATTACATCAACTAGTGCCGATGCTGTATCACCTAAGGAATGTCCTTAGTTTTAAAAAAATATTAAAATGATTTATAATACTTGAATGAATGTGTTTTTGAAATATTGTTTAGAAATATATGGTTTTGCTTCATCTTACATCCTTGACAGACTCCATAGAACTCAAAGCAGATTCGTAAATTAGTTTTTAATAATTGTCAGTCCTCAAAAGAAATCTATTCTAAGAATAAAATTTTATGAATTATTCAGTTAAGAAATTACAGAATTACTTTAAAATACTTTTTCTATTATCCAGTTCCAAAACCTCAAAAAAGAGATGACGCTTTGAAAAGTGCTCATACAAAAAAATTATTGTGGAACAAAAGCAATTAATCTAAAATTAAAATTACAAACATAAACGTCGAGTGTGCCATAAAAAAAAGTGTTATATGATTGAAGTTTCACTTTACTCGTCAAAATGTGAACGAATAAAAATTTATGATTTTTAATCTAAATAATCAAATGTAGAATTGAGAAAACTTCATCTGTTTAAGTGTTTAAGTGCGGTTATGCTTTACGAATGAAAAATGTTGTTAATGCACAATGGCACTTAACCAAGATGCAATTTTCTTAACTGTATATTTGATTATTTAAATAAAAAATCATCAATTTTTTTTTACAGCATACTTGACGTTTTTGTTTGCAATCCGGGTTCGTTTTTTATGACATGACGTGATGTAGACTAAAAACTGGAAAAACTAAAATTAATGTTGCTTTACATTGACAACAAACACCGAGTATTAATAAACTAATTCGTAATAAGAATAATGCAGTTGAATAATAGCTAGCTCAGTAGCATTGCTAGCATTTCTTTATTGTTCAGTCTATAACTTGTGGCTGGTTCTCGTCATATTCCCGAAGTTAAGCAGCATTAGGCTGGATTGATACTTGGGTGGGTGACCGCCTGGGAATCTGGCTGTTGCAGACATAGGGCCTTAGGGCTTCGGCCAGATGACCAGGAGTGGTTAACGCTCGTTAAACGCCTTGAAACCTTTGTGGCTGGCGTCTGCTGATTGGCATTGTTCGTTAATTACAATATTAAAAACAATGTCAAAAAAGAAAACTGATCGTTCAGGGTCCGGACTGGCTCGATCAATTGCAGAAGTGTTTTCTTCGAGGATGAAGGACCGCGAAATTTTCGGCTCCGATCATTTCTAGATCATATTTTATATTTAGGTAGATGCAGTAGTTGTTTTCTGTGACGGTTACAATTTACATGTGGCTTCCTACGTTTACTCCTCCACAGCATTGTATAATTTTTTATATAAATATATCTTCCATACTTATCTACTAAATGGCCAAGTTTGTTCGTAAAATATTGCATAGAAAGCGAGATATTAATTGTTTTAGTTTTGAGGACTTCAATCGTATACTGTTTTGTATCGTATACGCGGCAAGTGTTGCACTGTAATCGCAATTAATTTTGAACAATTTTGTAGCTTAGTTTCTTTATTTTGCCTTATAGCACTACTTCTAACACGTTTTCATGCATTATGTGGCCTGCTTAAATAATAATACGGTGTTTAAAATGTATACACTATGAAATTTTGTTGTAAATAGCTTTATTCTTAATTTCGTCTTTAATCACAGCAAAAAAGTATTGTAAATAAAGTTCGATTATTTTTATATGGTGTAGTATTTTTAATAAATTTTTTCTGGTTTTAATTTAAAATTTATTATAAATAACTTTAGTTGTACGGATGCTTACAATATTTCCCAAAATTGTTGTAAAAAGTTTATCAAATGCTCACGCTTTGTAAATAATATTATTGCAAGAATTTTATACACGATACCAGTTTTTTTTTTAAAGTAAGATTTTTATGTGAAAACATCAATTTCATTAGTTAAAAATGGTTAGTCATTGTACGTTTGTCTTCAAGCAAACATTATAGAGACGGAAATCAAAACACAAACAAAAAAGCACCAGGTAATCTTTTTCCTCTTCGCTGCAGCCTAATTTTTCGTGTGTTTACTATTCTGTATTCCTTTAGCAGAATTTTGGTATTGGTTTATTACTACACTCAGTTTGCAATTTAGTAACCAGGAACACACATTTCATCCTCATACTTCTATCTTGTGAAAATGGTAGACACATATTTATTGATGAAAATTATAACATGTAAGTACTGATCATTCACACGCAAACCTAACAGGCAGATGTAGGGTACGACATTTTTTATAGAGCATTACTGAGAAATGCGACCCTTTTCTGCAGAAAGGGTGTAACTGGAGTTACATCCTTTTTGAATAACAGTGCTCAAATAACTCCCTCTATCGCCAATTATTGGCAAAAAAAATTTTCAAGATCGTATCTCCAGCCAATCAGAAGACAGCAGTCGGTAAAAAGGATGTAACTTGCTGAGGTCTGCAGATTTGTCACGCAAAAAGGCTGCTACTTCCTGGACACCATGGCACTTGCACCTTTTTTGCGTAACAATCTGTTGTCACAAGTGGTAATAACTACAGTGCGGCCTACATCCTTTTTATATTACAATATTAATGTTATTAATGATTTAATTATAAGTAAAATGTGTTTTTCTTTATTATTGCACATTAAAATATTGTTTTAAATGCTGTGAATTATAGGGAACAGTTCAGCCTATAGAACAACGGATTCAGTAATTCAAAAAAACTTTTGACATCGATTTGACATCGATTTGAGCAGACTCAAACTTTAAACGTATTTTCCTGATAATGGCAGTTTTTGAGTTACACCCTTTCTGCAGAACAGGGCCGGCTGGTATTCCTACACTACTGAAAACATATTCATCATTCATGTTTTTTGTTTTTATTGGACAGAATATTAAAAAAAAAAAAAAGTTGTTTTAATGAAATTTGTTTATAATTCGTGGTAGCTCTTGCTACCACAGTTCTTTAAAAATAGACCAGACTGTTTATCTACAGCCTAGCAATTCGGCAGACTGTTTATGTTCACAAAAGATTACAAAAGCACATATTTCCCTAATCCAACCTGAACAATATTCTTTTTAAAATTCAAAATAACAAAAACAAATACCTTCTGGATCTTTACATTCATCGTAGTTAGCTGTCCAGGTGCCATGATCTCTGGGTAAAAGAACGCCTCACGCTTTTGGTTCATTCCAGCTTCGTGAAATTTAAACTACAAATAAATAATAGTTATAAGCTATTTGATAGTTATTTTATTTTTGGCACTGCAAATTCGTGAAACGTTTCTCAGTCACAGAGATCTAAGAAATTGACGAGGGATGAGTTTTTTTTAACCATATACAAAAATATTAACATGGTTACAAAGCCATGTTAACTTTACTATATTGAGTTATCTTTAAGACACTAATAAATAACACTATTAATTGGCACTAATAATTAACTCAAAAAAGAGAGGTATTAGCGGAAAAGATGTTTTGAGGCACCACTGCAAAGAGTGTATCATTTTTTTTTGGGGGGGGGGGGATTTCTGACGCACTTCGCATCGATTCATGTGTTTATAGTGTCCACGGCCTATCTTGAGTTCTCCCCAGAGCGACACAGATAATCAACTGTATGATTTTGGTAGCAGAGTGCCTTGTTGATATCCACGATGGTTACAAAAACAATGGAGGCCGTCGATTAAAGCCGCTCCATCCTGGAAGACGAAGCCGCTCATAAAATACCTACAGGACTCAAGGTAGGCCGCGTACATAATAGACAGGTACAAGGCCATTCTTATTTACTGCTATTAAGAGATACTACGAACAGAAAGTTGCTGCGTACCGATTTTTATAAAATATTAAACGGAAATCGAAATTTTCATTAGTTTCGTTTCCTGCCACTGTCAAGCAGCTGTCGGAGTCTAGTAAATTTCAACGTGTACGTTTTAAATTATTCTCCCTAAAAGCTGTAACTGATAATTCTATAATTTTATCCATGTGTACGAGTTCATGGACATTATTTTCATTCTTTATTAAAATTAAGCGTGCTTACATATATGTCTGTATAGTTGTCCGGAATGATGTCATTGCGCCATATTATTGCGTCATTCACTTCGATTCTGACCTTGGTTTGTCCAGCTAATTTCAGAGGTTTATCTGTAAAAACAAAACACGACGTAAAAAGACCGGTTCTTATCTATTTTACATCCCTGGAACAAAACTGAATGGTAAACAGATAAAAGGGTATGGTATTTATAATAGTTTTGTTGTTTTTAGCCAATGGAGAAAATCAAACGACAACAGAAAACGAGAAATTGAAGTAGAATTTCCCCAAAACCAAAATCATTGCAGCCGCACAATTCTGTTAGATTTCCTTGCAAACAAGATATGTCTTTTTCGTATTATTATCCTTTGCCCACTGCCGTAAAAGAAGCCTTTTTTTTATATACGCAGTAAACCCAGTCGAGCAGTAGGCCTACAATTTCCTAAGCTTTCTGCCTCCTCAGTACTTAATATTCAACACCATAAAAAACGGTTTAATATTTCGAATCAATAATAATAATAATAAAATTGTTGTCGTAATAAGAAATGGAATTGCGAAAATACCAGCTACTATCACTTACATGCATCATTTAATTAAAAAAGGTATAAAAAAAATAGGTTAGCTAGTATGTGAGTAAATAACTCAAAAAAAGGTTATGTCATTCTGATGTAGTTTCAGTCTCCTTTTGAATATCTCAAAGCATGACGAGACCACCACTCCTTGTGGCAAAGTTTTCTGCAGATACCCCATGCTAAATATAAAATAATAGTGTTTATTACAGCTGGCACCTTCTAGATTCTGTGTAATACTACTTTACATCAAAGTCAAATACATTCATACACGCAGTATGGTAGTTATAACCACTTTTAGAGTTCGAACATCGCAGTATTTTACGTGTTTACACAAGCTCTGGTCCACAGCGGTCGACCATCTTGAAAACCTTCTAAGGAAGCAGTCGCTAGCCCTCGCCCAAACACTGATGCATACATGACGATGAACACTCAGCACCTTTACGACAACTACGACGCCCACACACTTGAAAGAAAACTGCTAAAACTGAATAAAAAATAGGGTTTGTAAGCGTTTTCTGGAAACCCGAGCACTGTTTGACTGGTGCCAGTCACCCGAGTGGAGGGTCCTGCTGCAAAGTTAAGAGAAATGGAGTAAAAAGCATGGTAATAGATTATGAAGGCAAACCAAGCACTGCTAGGTTTGCCTTCACATAAGCAAAGGTAAGAGAACAGAAGACCGAAGTGCACCACCAATCTATTAACACAATTACGGGACTAAAAAAATAATCCTACAGTATTCATACTAGCTCTCAAGGGCTAGTTTGCTCTCGTTTTCAATGAAATTTCGATTGGCCGAAAATTTCCATATAGAAAGATTTCATGAAAATCGGTTCAGCCATTCTCAAATGCATCCTGAATGCATACACAGCTGGAGAAACATGACCAAGATGGCCAAAATGGCCCGCATTTGAGATTCGTTTTAACCAAAAAGCACCTAACAAATCGTGCAAGTAAAAAAAAAAATATATTTATGCCATCCATACCTGGTGTAAACGTGAGACATTTGCCATTGTAACCCATGGCATCGTTACTTGTTACGGTAAAGTCCTACATGAAGAAACGATAAAGATGTAACACATTTGTAAAGAAATGAAACTGCAATAAGAAGGTAAATAAACAAAAACCCATCGTAGCTACTGGAAACTATGATGGGAGTTTCTTTATTAAGTAAGGTACCTTACAAGGAGAAATGACCAATAGATATGATAAATTAACTTATGGTTCTCACATTCTTCATAGCTAAAGCATTAGGCTATTTGTATTACATCAACCCCAACAATTTCTTTCTTTCCGACAGGTGGAGTTAGTTACAAGTGCGCCAGCTTTCTTTCCTTCCCTCCTAAAAACGAACGAGCTTAAAACGAACGAGCCCAAAATATGGTTGTGAGCCATTTTAAAAGGTCAACAGAAACCTTAAATTTGACACAAGGGTTATTTTGAATTTTTTTGTTTTTGTTTTTCCATACATGTAGTCAGCACAGCTGTGGCTTTGTCTATGCCATGCAAGTCACCAAATTAAAACAAAACAACGTTGAAAGTCGACAATCAGCAGATTTTCTTGATTTTTAATAACCGACATAAGCCTGTGTGCGATTCTAAAAGGTGAATCGAACCTCGAATTTTGTCAATACAGCATTCTAGTATTTTTTATATTTTTTTTCATGTATGCTAAGAATCTGTTTCCGATGTGTGACGCTCGATTTAAGGCTTGTGTGAAAGGAAAAAAAACTGTGGAAAGTAGGTCTAGGCAAGAGTTTTGGTCACTTGATCAATGGCGTCAGTGTAGAAACTGAGTGGTTCTCACAAAAACTTGAAACGAAGCTCGAAATTAGCAGTGAGAATTACGAGCACAATTTCGACAAATAGTACAAGAATATGAGTAACAGGAACTGTCATGTGCTCCTTGATAACTAAATAAAAGAATTTACTGTAAATATTTGAAAAAAAAATTCCATGCATTTACCGTGGGTTTGAATACATTTCTCCGCCAGGTTGAGGGTTTGTTGAGAGAAGCCCTTATATAAGATAAGCTGCTCATGTTGAGAGCAACAACTAGCTAAGTGAAGCATTAATCAATGGCAGCAGAGTGAGTGAAGCAAACGATGATCAGCAGCATGATAATAATATTATTATTATTTTACCTGGTCGGCGGATGAGACTCGAACAGCAGAAGGATCCAGTCCGTTCTCACTCCACACTTCGTCAAAGTCGAGGCCAAGCTGCTTAAATGGTAGGGCAGAGAGGTCCTTATCATCATACTGGTAATCGGTCAATCGACGCATGGATTTCAAGGTTGCTTTGAAAAACTGTCCTTTTTGAGGGCACAAAGTGAAGGATGGAAAAGTAATGGTGTCGTTATGGGTCACAATAACATCAAAAGAAGTAGGTTCATCGGAATAGTAGGATATTCGATCATGGAGTTGGTAAACGCATATCCCCAAACAAAACAACAGAAGTGATGTCTTCAAGAAGTGCTGCCCACATAAATGGAGGACATCCCGGAAATTCATCGTGCCAGGAAATATCCAGACTGTAAATTATGAATTAATAAAAAAATACATTAAAAGAAAGAAAAATCCAAACTTTAAAATAGTGACTTATAGTGTCCGCGGCCTATCTTGAGTTCTCCGCAGAACGAACACAGATAATCGATTGCACGTTTTCAGTAGCAGAGTGCCTTGTTGATATCCAAGATGGTTACAAAAACAGTGGCGGCGATCGATTAAAACTACCCCCTCCAGGAAGACGTAGCCCCTCACAAAATACTTGCAGGACTCAAGATACACCGGGCACACAATAAAGCCCTGTAGAAAAGAGTATTAAACAACTGTTTTACGAGTCAAGCTATTATGTACGATGTACTGGCTACTATCCCGATCGTAACCAGTACATCAAAAATAAAAATTCAACCGGAGCCAAGACTTGAACCAGTATCAGAGCCACCTTACATGTCTACAACCTATTGGTCTACTCAGATTTTTTTTTTTTTTACATTAAAACCAAATCTTTTAAATCGTAGCTAGTATATCAAAAAATAAATATTCCACCGGTTCCAAGACTTGAACCAGCACTGGTCGCTACAGTTTGGCCAACTGAGATCTAATTTTACATTAAAACCAAATATTTTAAATCACAGCCAGTACATCAAAAATTAAAAACTGAACCGGAGTATAAGACTGAAACCAGCATCAGATCCACCTTAGATCGCTGCAACCTATTGATTGGACGACTGATATCTATTTTGACATTGAAACCAAATCTGTTACATCACAGCCAGTACACCAACAAAGAATAAAAAATTCAACCGGAGCCAAGACTTGAACCAGCATCAGAGCCACCTTAGATCGCTACAACCTATTTGCCAACTTTGGTCTTTTTGACATTAAAACCAAACCTTTTAAAATGAAGGCTGTTTTTTTTGTGGAACAATAATTCACCAGGTGAGTCTCTGTGTTGGTCATAAATTGAGTCAGAAATTGTTTGTTCCACTTCATTTTCATGGAAATTATTGTGATTTCCTGCTGCGTTCAATTAATTTCAGTTTATTATCAGAGAAGACGTTAACTGGTCGGATCGAAACTGAGATCTGGACATCCTTAGGAAACCCTTTGCCACCAATACTATGTGTCACTTCTCGTCCCTACGAAATCTTTATTTTCTCCTGGTTCTCGTAGTGTGTCTCGTTGAAGCCCTGGGAAAAATGATGAAATTTGGACCCCAGCCTAACACGAATCCTTGTTTATTTTTAACCCTAGAAAGTGCTCAATATCTGATGGAAACTCAGTCTAAGCTCGGGGACTTTTTTAAACCCAACATGCAGTACGTCTGTCAGTGGCGGGATTCGAACAGGCATCCACGTTGTTTTGAGGTAACAATTCTGACTGCTCGGCTGCTCCCTTTGTTAGGGCTCTCCGGGGAATCATCAGAAAGCTCGCATTGGGAACTTTTTTCTTACTTTTATTTTGACCGTGTTAAAAATAGCCAGATTTTAATTCACTTCTACGAAATCAAGTCAACAGGCTTTTAGAATGCGTCCCTAGATTTTTTCATGTACTCACACATTCATGAATATTCATCCACGCATTAAATGGTTATTCAGCAACTTTTTGTTATAGATTTATTGGAATTTGTGCAACTTTTATTTTTTTGTTTTCATTAGAATATAGTGAATTTATACCTGAAAAAAGTGTTTGTGTTAGTTTCAGGGCTTAGTTATGGTCTAACTTTTTTCCCCCTCATGGCAATCAGCTTTAGCGTACTAACCATGTAAGATTTATTTTATTGAGCCTGAAATTGTTTTTATGGTGTTTTCAGTACTTGAGCTCATGCTTTGCCCTTGCTGCTATGAATAGAATTTTATATGAACAACAGACTGCAGAAATTCTGGAAATTTTATCTTCACCCAGCTGAAAGTGAACAACAGACAGCAGAAATGCTGTAGATGGTATCTTAACTTTGCTGAGACCACTCAATGCTGTGGTAAACATTATACTAAAGTGGGTGAACTCTGCTACGTCGTATGGTTGAAGAAATAAGTAAACACCGCCCTTGTCGCACTTGGAGCCTTGAGCTGCTCCCACTCGCTGTTAAGGATATAGTAAAGAATCGTTAATATGCATGCAAGTGTACAGCAGAACTAATATGCATAAGTTGTGTCTAGATACTGTATGTATATTATAATACCAATCGGAAGCATTGGTATCTGTACTCCTAGCTTCCTTTTGTCATCTCTAGAATTAAACATATAGTACCCTTATATCTCACCCTGGTAGCTTGTAATATTAACTATCTTGGGTGGAAACTTCCTGTGCAGCCCAGGAACCTCATTTAGGTCAACAGCATCTCCACGTCTCTCACCTCTAAGCTAGGCTTCCTAAGCCTGTACTGAGAGAATTTCTTGCTATCTTGTACAGCTTCCAACTGAATAAACCTTCTGAATAACTTTCACAACTGTGACACAACAGTGGCAAATTATTATTCAAACTTGGAAACATTGGCTTTGGCAGTGAGCTACTAAATTGGATTACTGCCTTCTTATCAAATAGATCCCAGCGGGTCATTGTTGGAAGTACGTTTTCTACCAAAATGCATACCATCAGTGGTGTACCACAAGGCTCGGTCCTCGGGCCACTGCTATTTGTGGTCTATCTGAACGACCTTGTGAGCAATATCAAAAACGTTTCGAGATTTAAATTTGCAGATGATCTTCAGCTGAGCACTGAGGTCGTAACTACAGAAAACACTTAAACACTTGCTGGCATGATAGACAATATTGGTCATTGGGCTAATTTATGGCAGTTGCCGATTTCCATTAAAAAATGTCTGTCATTCCACATTGGCCATCAAATAAACCCAACCTCCTACTTCATCGACAATAACCGCATTCCAGATGTATCTGAAGTACGGGACCTCGGGTTTTGGTTGACATCTGATTTAAAATCGACTCTGCATTGCAGGAATGTGTTCACGGCAGCATTTAAACGACTTGCGACTACTTGTTTTTTAACGGAAAATATCACAACTAATTAGAGACTTTTAAACTCTTTGTCCGGCCATTGTTGGAATATGCAAGCTCTGTGTAGTCGCCATACCTAATGTAGGACATTGACCTTGCTGAGTCGGTGCAGTGACTTTTCACGAAGAGCTTGCCAAGTTTGCGACAGATGCCCTACTGTGCACGCTTGCAGAACACAGGTCTTGAATCTCTTGAGCATTGCCGTTTGAGATCTGTTCTTATTTTGGTTTTCAAAATTCTCCACGAACACACTAATGTTGTCCGGCCATTTTTCGAATTGAGCACGGTACACTCACCCGTGGGCACTCTTTGAAACTGGTGGCTCCAACGGTAAATCATGACTGCAGGTAAAACTTTTTCCCTGTTCGGATTATCCCACCCTGGAACTTCCTTCCGGATAGGGCAGTCGCGGCAAATTCCACTGCATCCTTCAAACACGCTTTATGCGGGCTCTCGTTTGAACGTTTCTTGAAGCGGCCGGGGTGGGTTGGACAGTTGCGGGCATCACCTGGTGACTGATCAGACTTTTAGTTTTAGGATTGGTGTTAGTGGGATACTCTTCCCCTTCCACCTTGACACACTTGTGGTCAAAGATTTATTTATTAACTGAATTAACTTTCCTTTAACCAGAGATGGTCTCCACTGTTTGTTATCAGCTCAAGTTGGCGTAGCCACATACATATAGTAAGTGGCTGACCCGACGCCGCTTTAAACTGTATACACGTCGGCTTTACCACCACACTCGTTAAGGTGAAAGTCCATTAATGCGACTACACTTATTTTGTCCTAGTCTACATCACCCAGTTCAACTATATCCGCGTGAAAGGAAAATACATACTGTTTACTTTCGCATTTGTAACACACGAACTAAACCAAAAAAGAAAGAAATAAATAAAAAGCTAAAAAAAAAACCACCAAGTGTCATTCATTGAACGTCGGTGATAGCGAAAAGGAGACAGGGTTTCACTCCTCAGACGTAAAACGCAACTTGAAAACTTGGCGCATTGCTGCGGTATTTTTTTTACTTGAATGATTCGTCTATGTCTCATTTTTTCGATTAAATATACAGGGTGATCTAACTAAACCCCAGCAAAAATGTTTCAAGGTTAAACCACTGTTTATGATCACGGTTTGCCATTGTTAAACCAATGGTAAATTGGGACCAACCATCGTTATCCAAAGATTGAAACATGGTGAAAGTGTCCTGTTACCATGGTAACTAGGGACCATGGTTTTGAACGAGGTTCAACCAAGTGTAAATTGGGACCACCCATGGTTTAACCATGTTTACCCATGAACTACCCGTGTTTAACCATGGCTGACCATGATCAATTTTTGCTGGGGAAGTGTTACGAGCCGATATCATGTGAATGGCTAATGAGAGAATAATAATGATAGAAATGCAATGATGGGCGTGATCGGGGACGTTTACTCGAGAAAAAAGGAATGACCTTGAATTGAGATTTCAAGGTCATCCTCGTGCTATCTTCAAAACGAGATACGATACGGCAAAAAAGTAAATTAGAAAGTTGGACGCAAAGAGACAATATGACCAACAAAAAAATTAATCCAAAATCGGATAATAATAAAATAGTTGCGACGATGTGTAAAAGCTAACTCTGAACATGCTGGCTGCACTGTAGTGAAGCCAACTGCCGAGAAGTTGGCTTCACTGCAGTGCAGCCAGCATGTCAGAGTATTTTGCCTCGTTGTTGTTATTTGTTTTTGGGGAGCACGAACCCGAACAAGGTTATCTGCTCCACGACGATGAGAAAAACAATTTTGCTGGAGGATTCCAAGTAGAATATCCGCTTGAAAGGGTTTTATCGAGCGTTAACCACACCCGGTCATCTGCCTGATGCGGCCATAAGGCTTCGTGTTGCTTGAAGCAATAATCCAACAACGACAATAAGCTAGGGCTTATTTTGATACTGGTTAAGCATCTTAGGTCATCCGGAAGAAAGGCTTGCTATGCGCTAAGTTTTAAAGCTGCGTTGTATATTTGATGCTGAGCGATAACTTGGCTCACATTTGGCATCACAGACGTTCAATGGCTGAAATTTGACAGATTTTGTTTTGCTTAAAATTCACTGTTTTCGGTTTAGATATCAGGACTTTTAGTAGCTGCGCCTGAAGTGATTTTTTTTGTTACTTAGTTTGTTCTGAATTCTTAACGTTTTTGGTTGTAACCCTGCTGAGGCTTTAATTCTGAACATTAAAACATTTTCGTTGTTTATTTTTGAGTCATTATTATCAGTTGTTTTGTTAGTAACTGATATGACTTTATGGGGCCTGTTATTAATGTGGATCAAATAGCATGGATGCATGGATCAAATGCTAGTTTTATTGTTTAAACTTGATTTAATAAAAAGTCAAGTACACTCGCGCCGGAGGTCGTATTGTTTATGTACACACGAGAGAAATTAACAGAAAAATGATAAAGAAAAAAGTAAAACTTGGAGATGCTGGAAAATACTAGAATATACTTGAAATTCAACTTTTTAACTGGGAAATACTGGAATCCTAATAACGATTTCAACTTGTCGGCTCTGCCAACATATTAGTATAAAAAAACGCGTAATCGTATAAAATACCAGGTAAGCCTTAAAAAACCCTACGCTCTAAAGAAACGTGCAATAAAAACAACATGCAAGACATCAGATCAGCACCCCACTAATATTTATAACAGATTCTGGAGGGTCTTTTGTACTGCTTAGTGTAATGCTGCTGGCTTAGATTTTTTTTCTGGAATCTGTTCTTTAAGGCATTAGGTTATTATTTTAAAAGCTTACATCCGTATTGCGTAAGCTTAAGCGTTTTTTAAGTCAATATATGTTATTTTTCAACATTCTGGGGGAAATTACACAGTTTCAAATTTCGTCGTTTAACATGCAATTGTACGCTAAGGCGTACATAGCGTTCGCTGCATGGGAACTATTTAGAATATTTTGTTTATATAAAGTTTAGTTATTTCCCATTTTTTATTACTTGATTATATGCCAAATTATAAGCAGAGATGTTATACTCAGTGTGTTTAAACAGCGAAATTAAATTTTAACCCTTTCTGTAAAAAGATGTAGTTAGGTCAGTGTGGGATGCGAACCTGCACTCACGTTGTTTGGAGATGAGGGCACAGACTAATGAGTTGTGGCTGCTTCCTTTGTTCGGGATCCATGGGACCCCTTACGAAGCTGGCAGTGTGCGCATTCTTTTTCCCCCAGTTTTTAGCTGTTCACGTATGTCTACTTCCTGACGAAAGGGTTAATAAATGCGCTGTTGTAAAGACTGATCTTTTAAAAACCATAAACTGAATAAATTACGTACTAACCGCAATGTTTTTTGACCCCAGATGGAGACCGTTTTCTTTGGGTAACCTCATTTTATTTGTTTGAAAACGGTCTAGATCTAGGACCAGAAAAACTGTGGTTTACTACAGAATTTATGCATTTTATGGTTTAAAAAAATCAGTTTAGACGGGGAAGAGTGTATGAAACCCGAGTCTCTTGTCAGTTGATCTGGCCATTGTTCCCCTTTTTTTTTAGAAGATGGGAAAATAATTGTAAATATTTGAGCATAGCTCTAAAAAAAATTGGGAAATTAAATTTACTGGAAAATGCTTGGAAAAGGTAAAATAAAATACTGGAATATACTCTCACTACTTCAACATTTACAAGATTCCGAAAAATGATTTTTGAAAGCAGCCATATCAAATTAAATGAGGAATGCATTCAGCTAATATTGTAATTGTTGCTCTTTTCCAGCCTACCTTATTAGATCTTCCCTCTGCTTTTGCGGGTGGCAGTTCGTATTGTGCTAGGTATAGACGAGCCATAAATAAGCTCTAGGAAGAGGACAGACCTTCTAATTCCGTTCACAAACTGATGTAACAAACTTGACTGATGAAAACTGACAGACCTATTCCTGCACATCATCCTGGTTTCAGGCAAGTCGGTTCATTAGCTAATTTACTCCCGAGATTAATTATATGAGTTATGGTAACACCCTTTCTTCCCAACTTTCTCACATAATAAATAATGTTGGCGATGATAAATTATGCGAGTGATGGCAGCGGTCTTTAAAGGCACATTTTGGCTGTGTTCATTAGTTTTTTTTATCTTTACCCGTATTATTATATTACTTTTATCTTACATTATCAGGTAAATTTCACAACCGCCCCCTTCGTTCCACAAATGTGACATACCTTCTGTGAATCAATGGTATAGGCCAGTGACACGACGTAGTATTATTGTGTATAACTCTATGGTGGAGCCAGTAACTGGGTTAGCTGCAAGGAGCACTGGAGGGAGAAAGCAAGATCGTCTTATTGAAGCCAATGCTATTAGACTTGATTTCTTAAGCCTATAACGCGCGATTTTTGTTGTTGGAGAATACAACGTTCTTTTACGCCTAAGTAAACCGCTCTCAAAGCCTTGTCTTGACTAGAAGTGCCGTTTTTTCCCGTTACAGTTTAATCTAGTGCACCTTGTAGCTATTACCTCCAAATGGTGTCTCGTAGCCAATATGACGTCACTTGACGCTGCTCTATAAGGCTGGCAATATTGGTTCTTTTCTGCATAGGTTTTAAGTTAAGTTTAAGTAGGTTAGTTACGAGTGTATGACATTATGGTCTTTAGGCTCGAATAAACCAATCAATCAAAAAAAAGACGACACTGCAAAACCTCAACAATGAAAACGAGCAACTTTTTTGTTATTTCTTTGGCCAACGAAAAGTTAAATTGGCAAGGTGTTAGTTTGAAAAGTTGAAATTGGCACAAGGTTGTCTCGACTCACAATTTGCTCTGTGCGGCCAGCTCAGCAGCAAGTCTTAATTGAAGTAAAGAACGAATGATGGAGTTTTCTTCAAGACGCTATAGATCGCTCAAGCCAAAGCAATTGACTTAGAATGCTCGTGTGCTGAGCAGTACGTCTGTTAGCCCTGCTCTTGCCATTCTGACGCTATAATAACTAAAGAGATTGGGAGGGAAACGGAAATTTTTTGAGGGGTTGCTTGGGGTGGAGCCACCTAGTTTTTTTCAAAATGTTGCAAAAGGAAGAGGGCAGAGGGAATGAGGGGCAGTAATTAATTAAAATACGCATCCATCTTCAACTATGTTGAGGGGGTGAGGATGGGAGGAAAGGGAGAGGGGAGGGAGAGGAACTGGACGGATATGGGAAGAATGGGGATGGGGAGAAAGAGGAAGGGAGGGAAAGGATGGGAGGAAAAGGGGAGTATTACAGGAAGAAAAATTGCATGTCGCAGTAAACGTTTAGGCCACACCGACCGAAAACTGGGAAACAACCATGGGCGAGCCAATCCCCAGGTCGAAGACGGGTATGACTGATAGTAACCTCATAAACGCAAATAGAATGATTGCTTTCCTTTTTAGAGAAAATCTTAAACACTTTAAACACATTTATTCATATTTTTAGTGAATAGAAGCACGATGCATGCATGGTTTTATCCAGTTCAAACACTATTATTTATAATTTTTATAATAAAGTGTGGCACGATAGAGATGTAACTACGCAGTTTAAACACTTAATAGCTGCTCCCATTAGGAAGACGCGTTGTCACACTGTCCAACTTGTTGTCCCACTGGCGTTTGTTTCTGTTGAGGCATAGAGTTTATTTCATTTTTGACTGCTACTAATCTATATTATCCTTACCTA
>JAHWFP010017408.1:3839-15566 GCA_023313725.1 Lithobius niger | reverse complement strand
TTTTTTTTTCATAACTACAAATCTTGTGCAAACCACCAAGACTAACCCAAGTAACGTGTAATGTTTCTCCATGTGGAGTTTTTTTTTACTTGAAACCCTAAACAAATAGTTTTTTCATAAGTGTTAAAATGTAGTGAGTGGTAGGCCGCTACAGACGTGGCTCCATCTAGGACCACCTAACCTAAACATAAAAATTGTGTTTACTGCTTTACTGTCTTAAATTTTCAAGACTATGACTATGAGGTCAAGTACAAACCTGGAAAGTCACAACTTATGCTGATACCCTGAGAAGGTATTTTGTTTAAACTAAAAACAAATCGTTGAGTTTTTATTGTTAAAGGCTAAACAAGTGGTGAAGCCAAAGTTTGCTCTGCAACCTTTTTTTATTATTAAAATTTTTTTATGGTTAAGAGGTACGTTGTCAGGACAACCTCACTCAAAGAAACTGTCAGCTTTCCCAATTCGGACCTTACACCTAAATTTTAAGTGCCTATGTTATTCTCCCTGTCACTATCAACGCCTTCCTGTGTGGAAGGATATTTACAGAGATTATACGACACGTTTTAATGTTCATTAGGATCATTCTACGGGAGTTTAGTGGTCCCTGGCTATCTCCTCTTTAAGTTTTTACGAAACATTTTTCTTTATAAAAAATTTGTCTGTCTACCCCTGGGAGATAAAGGATAGCCCTGTTTAAACGGTTGTTGGGTATACGCCATAAAATCTTCCAGCGTTGTATCTTATGTGTAAGTTATGGGGTCTATCTCAAAACCCTTCTGTGCTTAAATTTCCTTTGTAAACAAGTTGTTTGGTAACCTGAAACCATCCCAGTGGGAGTAGTTTTGCAGTAAATAGAGCTGGTCATTTTATGCGTACCCATAGTATACAATTTTCTGACCCCTATCGCAGGCTAGGTTTATTGATATGCGTCCGTCGGTTTTGATCGCAGCCTTCCGGGATAATAAAAAGGCTAGACTAGAGTAAAGGCAGAACGGCTAGGGACATATTACCAGAGCAGTAGATGGCCTCATTTATCTGTTAAAACGAAACAACAAACTCTGAACATGTACCTTCAATTTTCATTAACTTTCGGAAATAGTGTTTCTTTTTATTTTTGGTTTTGCTCCAATTTCCTGTGTGCTCTGTACGAATTTCCTGCAACGAGCAGCGCGGACAAGCACTCAGTTAATTTTTGCAATTAGTGTTTTTATAAACTGTAATTTTTTTTTACTCAAGTTAACTTTACCGCAAAAACGTCAGTCCCCAAAAAAAAAATAAAAGGGTAATTTTAAATTTTGTGTAAACAGTGTACTTTTACCTTGTCGATCCGGGGCTAGGAACAAGTAGCTCAAAAACCTTTTTCGCTCATTTTGAAAGTAAATGGCAAACGACAAACTATATAGGAGTCGGAACTTCCTATGTTGTTTGATTGCATAAACCAAGAGTGTTTCTTTGCATATTTTTAGTTACATGGCTTGGCAACTTGTATTGTGACATACCGATGTGCACTAATCATTTTTGTAGGCTTTTATTTGGAGTCCAACAGGAACCCCGAATAAAATCTCCCGTTGGGGGGCATGTAAAGGCATGAGGCCTAAAATTCCTGTCGATTGGTTAGGAGACCCGACACCAACCATCAACAACTCGGGGACACTTTTTTTTTCTTAGCGCCGAAAAGCGCTAGGCCTAATTTTCACTTTCAAGTTTAAATATTCGTATCTCCGAAGAAAATGGACTTCATCGACTCCTGTTTGCAGCTCTTAATAAACCTGAACTTTATCTAACCTCCTGTGAAAACAGAACTTGAAATTTCACCATACTTTGGTCTACAGCTTCATTTGAAAAAGTGCTCAAACTGAGCGCCGACGCACGCAATCTCCGTCGCCATTTTCCGAAACACAAACATGTAAATATTTATTTGTACTTCTTGAATTTATTTCTAGGCATAAAGCCGACTAGCTTAGTGCTGTGCTAGATTACATGTTTATTACGTCTTCAATGTTTTTATTTTACTAAGGTGACGATTTTAGCAACAATGAAAACTTTGACTACACTAGCGTTATTATCTGCGGCTGCAATAATACATTTAACTTTTATGCGTTATAGCATTTCAAAACACAAGCTGGTTTATTTAATCTTTTGCCTAGGCTTTTATGAAAGCATTATTTAACGTAATCTTTTCTCATGAACCCTACCTTGTTCATAATGGCAACACAACTACGATTACTTTACCGGACATTTTCAGTGTGTATCTTGTATTTTTATTTCAGGGCTCCGACCATAGTGATCTCAAATTCCGAATGCACAGTAAAGCCTTTGCCTTCAATTTATAACAATTTATTTTAACTTTGGGCATCAAAAAAAAAAAAAAAAAAAAAAAAAAAAAAAAAAAAAAAAAAAAAAATAACTTTGAAGTTTTTATAAAAATAATTGTATAGGCCTATTTCACGTTGTTTATGAGTTTTAAACTCACTGCACTCATGCCAGGCCTCTAATTGTTCCAATGCCCGCACGTTTCCTTTGTTGGAACAACAACACCAATTCTCTCAATGCAAAAACGCGGGAATCAACTCCCCAAACACTGAGAGCGCCCAAGCTACCCTAGCCGTCCGCGCTGTCATGGCCGACTTCCGGTAGTGACAGCTCGGCCGATTTTGGTCAGTCACTCCTCCTCCAAAGCGACCCCTCTACCTCACACCCCCCCTCCGTCGCTCTCCTACAGGTCCGCGGTTTCCCTCCTACCTGCAGACAGGCAGCAGGTATATAACCAGACCAGGAGAGATTTTCGTTAGCATAGCTCAAGGACTCAGGCTAGAGGTCACTACGGCGGTCGGAGCAGAGATGTCCAGTCCGAAGGTTGCCATGCCGGGCAAGGTAGTGGTTCAAAGGGTAACTAGTTTATTAGAATTTAAATTTTAGAACAGAATTTCTAAATTTTTAGTCTTAAAAACATAAACTAACTTCTAGACTTTGAGGGAATTTGTGGGTAGCCAAACGCAATCGGCATTTTGGTTTAGGGCACCCATGATTTAAGGGTTTAAGGTCCCCTTCCTAAAAACCGGCTTTGTTTCTTTGTTTATGGACTCAGTGTCCATTAAATAATCTAAGATCACCGAGATCTCGCATGTGTTATTGTTGAAGCAGGAGTTTTCAAAAAGGTATTTTTCCTTGTAACACTAATCTTGATTCAGTGTGATTGATTGATTGACTTTAGTGCAAGAGTTGCTAAAGCTTTCAATGACTATTTTACATTCTGCAAGGGTCATGTTTGTAACTTAGAGAGTTGCGATAACTCAAACCGACTTTTTCTAGTCCAAATTTTGTTGTGAACTTGAATTGTTCATTTTGTCGATTTAAATGTAAATCGTGTGCTTTTAATTGTAAAGCCCCAGTTTTATTTTTGTAACCAACTAGTTACTCCGTGTGTATAAATCATGTTTTATTAAAACAGAAAAGAAAGTTGTTTTGAACAACCAATTTTGACTTCGAGTCCGATTTAATTTGCAAGGGTTATTTTAATTACAAATCAATTTTTATTCTAACTCCGAAGTAGGCAATTAAATTAACTACCCATCGTGGTGGCAGTAAAGCGTGATAGATAGGTCATAAAAGTTTAGTTAGGACGTTGACGCTCTTCTCCTACCGTGCAGTAGACACGCTATGCTGTTTTCACAACAAAGTAAAAACCGCCACTTATGATTTACTCTACGATTACCACATGTACGCCAGATTGTCGGTGCTATAGACAGTAGGCACCTCAAGACCCTGTAAGCGCCGCTACAATAGGCACAATAGGCCTTAACTCTCAGTAACATCAGTACCTTAGGGACTAATTTGGTATAGGCCTACACCGTAAAGGCCTATATACCATATAGGCCAACCTGGTTCAGGACTTATGAGACATACTGTATACTACTGTGATTACCGGTTGACGGTTTTCCGTAATAAAAATATCCGATATCGCCCTTCTGTAGTAGGATTATGTATTCTTTTATGAACAATTTGTAGTTTTTTTTTAATTTCTAAAGCATATCATTGTTATAATCATTCGTAAGTACATAAAATTAGTATAATAGCATTTTGTAGTGTTTAACACAGTTTCTTATTGCCTAGTGTGTTTGTTCTGCACATAAAGGAATATTTGACAGTAAATCACAGTTTCCTGCAAGCTAGCTGCCAGTATAAAGAAACATCTTTATTTGGAATCATTTTTTTTTCCACACAAAGTTTTTCATTCAATGAGACCTAGGACGAACTGTAACTTGTACTTACTCTTCGTGATGGCTGCCGTTAGTGTAGTCTTTCCGTGGTCCACGTGTCCTATAGTGCCGACGTTACAGTGAGGCTTATCTCGTTGATAAACCTTTTTTAAGCCAGGAGCAGTGGGGGGTGCTGTTGCAAACAACCGCTGAGTTGCACACAGGCATGGAAGTGCCGAGCGCTGGTAAAGAAAAGCATTTTTATATTTAAAAATTATAAGACCCAAAAAAAGAGCAAAAGTAGGCCTATAATGAACAATTTTCTTTGATAAACTGCAGCAGAGGAAGAAAAAAAAACAAGAATTTAAATAAATAAAATAACTGTTTATGCTAAAAAATCATGAGCCCACAGCTCATTATGTGGGTTGGGACAGGTAAAACGACAGTTGAAGAACGGAGGACACAATTCATGGTACGCTATGCGCTACATAACCAATGCTCCGATTACGCTCTTATCAAATGAAGAATAAAAGAGTGTCATAGGTTCCAGTATTGCAAATCAACTAGGTAGGTCTAAACATTCAGGCATGCAATATGCCCAGGTTCGTTTTTTTTTTTTGGGGGGGGGGGAAACAACCCCCCCCCCCCCCCCCCCCCCCCCAAGGAAAAATTCTCGTTTTGATAAATGGATCTCAGTCACAATACTTAGGTTTATAAAATAAAAGGCAAATGAATAAAAAAAATTATTAATATTTCGGCACAGCTTGGGGTAAAAAAAAAATGTGCTTTTAAATTCGTTGATCCCAGTCTAGACCCCAAAGCAATCGGCTGATTCTACCGCCCCCCCCCCCCCCCCCCCAAAAGATCACCGCCACCTTACCGGATGCCATATCAGATGAAACGTATAACAATTGGCAGAGTTGAGGGGAGAGGACGAAGCCTTTCGTTTGATAGCTTTCGTTGTTGGGGGGAGGAGGGGGACAATGGGATAGATAGGATGAGCACTCCTGCATACTGCAGTTCTCACTCAAACATAATACGTGTTAACTTTTGTCAAGTAAACGGGTGCGCGATTCAGGACGAGTTGCATTAATGACCAACCAATTTCTATTTTTCTTCTACAGTGTAACGGCGGATGCTACGACGGGTTAGGTGCTTGTAGCATCACCGGTCGCCTGGTGTAACTGGATCTTTCTTATTATTACTTTTGGTACTTTTTGGTTTAAACAAACACAACGGCTACAGTCCCGGTGTAGAGAATGGAGCTACTAATGTCCTAATATTGTAGGCTAACAGTAATAATAAGCGGTAACGCTGCCACCAAGGTGGGAAATTAGGCTAGCTAAGTTGAATTTGAAGAGAATTATCTTAAATACTAACTTCTAGCAACAACGAACTTTGAAACCGACAGGCGTTTAAAACTCCTGGTTTTTATTTTAGTCAAACATGTTAAAACATTAAAACATTTGCACTTTACAATTGGTAAAATTTACACCTTAGGTTGAATAATTGACACGGGGAATTTACATTAAATTCGACACAAGAACTTGGCTTAGTTCAATTTAAAACAATTTCAAACAGAAAAAGTGATTTGTATAGGCACAAGGGGATTTCGCAAAAGAGCCCTCTAAATTACAAACAGCCTCGGCTGTGTAGTAATAGTAGACCTGTTTTACAGTTATGTTTCAACGTGAATTAACAAAGCATTAAACCTCCTAGAGTTGCTGTTGATAAGTCAACTCCTTAAATTACAGCAGCCGCAGCTACCTATGAAGTCGATCCGAGCGATTAATCAATGGAAACCCCACGAAGATCAAACCGTCCTTTGTTTACTTTAAACTGCGTTTAAAAAAACATTATAAAGAAAGCTGGTTTTTAGTAAGGGACCGTGAACCCTTAAATTACGGCCGCCAACGTCCGAAATGCCGTTTGGCTTGACGCACCATAAAATGAACTACTAAAGCTACGAGGTTTAAGTTTAAAGTTAAACTAAGTTGAAATACGAACCACTACCTTGCCCCGCATGGTAACAATCGGACCGCGGCATCTCCACTCCCGACCGGCGTAGCGACCTCTAGATTTGAGTATCCTGAGCTGTGCTAACGATTTTCTCTGGGGCTGGGGTTATATACTCATTACCGGAAGTTGGCGCGGACGCCGAGGATAGCTGCGGAGGGGATGAGCGGGGAAGAGGAGGCGGACATCTGGAGGAGGAGAGACTGACCCAGATCGGCCGAGCTGTCACTACCGAAAGTTGGTGTGGCAGCGCAGACGGCTAGGGTAGCTGAGCGCTCTGATTGGACGGGAATTGCGGAGGCTGAATTGACAAAGAGAATTGCCGACTTGAAAACGTAAGAGGCCTGGCTTTTGAGTGCAAGTGAGTTTGAAACTCATAACAACGTGATTTTTTAGGCCTATTAAATAAACTACGATGTTATGCATCGCAACTATTGAAGGAAGGGCGGGGGGGGGGGGGGACGGAGTGTAATGCACAGAATAATTATTTGACTTTGGGAATGAACCTGCTATTTACAATGCAAGTTTTTAACGAAGGAAAGCTAGTTGTTTTCGTTTTTAGAGGTTTGCTACGGTCGGAGTTTGGATGGAGATGCTATAAAAAATAGACATAAAAATAAACACTGGGTCCGTAAAAATATACAAACATAAACATTGGAGCTCCGGTAGGGTTCATGGCAAGAAGTTAAATTTACCAAAATGCATTAAGTGCACAAATCAAAAGATTAAATATTCCAGCTAGTTTTTAAAGGGCTATATCGCAGTTTTAGGTTAGTTTTTAAACTGGTTTGAACATGGACATTTTTCATTAAACAAAGTCGTCACCTGTTACAAATAAAAAATATCGTGTGTTTTCAACATCGACAACATAACTAAGCTGGAAAAGTGTTTCGGCTTTATGCCTAAAGGAATAATGTACAATATTTACATTTTTAAAGTGAAATCGCCATATAGACGATTGTTCTTCTGGTGTGGAAGAATACTGCCCTCAGGTTTTTTCTTCGGTGGTGTTGAGGTGTCCTCACCACGAGCGTCTGATACGAGACCGCGTTTACAACAGCTGTAGCTCTTTTTTTCTCTATCGTAAAATGAATTTGGTATTCTGTCTTTATTTAACATGTAGCACTGCCTTCCAAATTCGTAATCGTACCGGGAAAATATCGGGGCTCCTCCGTACTACAGCTACGAACTACCCCGTTGCTTGCGAAGAGGACTCACATGTTAGTAGCATTGCTACTACACAGCTGTTACACTAAATAATATTCCGATAACTTCCATCGATTATACAATGATTACCTGATTAGCAGGTGCCCTTATTTGTTCGATATAACTACCCGAATTGATAATTAGCGTAGTATACTGGGACAGTTACCGGCGATGCACAAAGTAGCCGCCCTTTTTTTTATCGGTTCGCCCACAGAAGAACGCAGATAGGACTCCGTTTTCCGTGTGATGTTGTCAAAACATGAAACTAATTCCGGTTTAATGAAACATGAAACTAACGAGTTTAATTCCGGTTCAACTTCTTTTTCATACGGACACATAATTAAGAAAAATTCTTTATCAAGGACCTAGAAGCCTTCATGTGCAAACGATTTAATCATAAACTGTTGAATAACAAAGCCCACAATTCGCTGGCAAGTGAGATCATCGAAAATCATGGTTAATCGACTAGCACTGCCGGGCTGATGCTGATAAGTGATACGACTGACGTGTTCGAATAAACGACTCGAGTGGGAGTTGACGTTTAGGGCTCACGACGTGAGGCCTTTTTCTCTCCAACTGTATTTCAAAACTGCTTTTATGCATAAAAGGCATAAGCAGTTAAAAAGGGGTCCCATTTAAAACTTGCAGACTTAGTTTTTTTTTAAGTGGAATCAAATGTAAATTTCTTTTTAAAAATACAAGTACTTTTTTAGTTGAGAACTATGAACAGCAAGCAGGCTGCAACTTTCAACCTGCTCAATCGTAAATTGAGGGATCCAAGGTGGCAGAGTGGTATGAGAATTCACTCTTAAGTATTTACTCAAGTTAGCCTGTCAACATGGCCAGTCTAGTTGCTTGAAGAGTCGGCACGTGCAGTAATGTTGGCAAGTTACACGAAAAGTCTGCAATTTTGAGCCTCGTTGGCAAAAATGTGTAGCTGAAAACTTTTTTTGCGAAACACTAGCCTACAATCCGGTATAACACCTACTTGCTTTCAATACAAAAGTCGCGCATAAGGAAAAAGGACGGTACACTAAATTTCTTAAGACAGCATTAATTCTAACCTTTAACTGGTTTCTAACCAACCTACGAGTGTAGTGTCTGGTTACAGGCACTACTATTCAGTGTTGTTAGTTGTATTAACACACACAGGTTCGCTGTGTGTATCACCTGTAACTAACCAATGAGTGTGCGATACAAGGTAATAAATAGGGATGCACTGCCCTCACGCGGCAGCTGGTCTCACGTTAACCAAGCTTGAGTTGGGTCTCACTTGGAACCGAACCCGGTTCACCACATTGGCGACAGGATGGGATTCTTTTAAATTAATTTTAAAAGTTTGAAACCAGTTTCATGCCCCACGTTTTGGCCATTACCAGCGCTTACGAAAGGTATGGTCATGGGCATTGAAACGTGCAAGCGTAAGCGTTTAAATTTTAAAACGAAGCCCAATGAGTAACGAAAAACGTTTCACCGTGCATGCTGAGCTATGAAGAGCTGTTACAGGTTTAAGAGTTGGAATCTTTGCAGTGGATTCTGCAACTCCTTGTAACGGCACGCCATTTGACGTCTTCAAAGCCAGGGACTGCAGCCCGGGAGTTTGAGGACTAAAACTGCGCAATTCTACGCTGGATACAGGTCAGATTTGAACAGTTCTTCGGAAAGGCGGAGGACTAGGGTTTCTTCATTCAAGTTTAGTCATGCTGGCACAGGAGCTGCGCGGGAATAAGCTTGGTATGAGGAAATTTGTTAGGCTAGTGTGAATTAAATTTAAACGAGCAGCTCATGTGTAACGTTGTATTTAAAACGTTAGAATTTCCTAGTGCTTAAATGCGATTTAGGTTAGAAGGTTTAATTTGTGTTTGTGTTTAAAAACGTTAAAAGTGTATAAAGGTTTAACTTATTAATAAGGGTGAAGTTAAATTAATTCAAAAAGGTTTAAAAACTAAATGAGTTTAAAACGATGTTGTTGGCTTGTGTTAAAAGCTACAGTGTGAAAAAAAATTGGTAAAATGTATACCGGTATGGTTATTATTGATGCCCATTCGAAGTTCCCTTTCGTTTACGAAATAAAGGCAACTACTGGTGTAGCTGTCATTCGTATTTTACACGATTTATTCGCTACGTATGGCTACACCGAAGTACTTGTCAGCGATAATGGCCCTCAGCTAACTAGTTCTGAATTTGAGAATTATTTACTAGAATGTGGCATACGGCATGTCACGTCCGTCCCCTACATGCCAATGCGAAACGGTGCAGCAGAAAACCTAGTACGTAGTTTAAAATGAAGTATGAAGGCTAGCATAATGCAAGGTCTACTTCTGAAGTAGCGCTAACTAATTTCCTCATACAAGCGCGTAATATTCCACACTGTACCACTGGTGTAACTCCAAGCAAAGCGTTTCTGCAAAGAAATATAAGAACTAGGTTAATTCTAATGGTACCAAGTACTGCGGACAAATGTGCACTGCGCCAAGAACAACAACTAAAGTCTACTGCGAATAAAGCTGAGCATATTTATAATGTGGGCGATATGGTGTTTTGTACTGACAACCGACCGAATTCTCAGCACAAGTGGGTGCCGGCGCAAGTTACGAAATGCATTTCTCAGAATGAATACCAAGTAGCTACGAAAGATGGACTTTGTTGGAGAAAGTTGAGTTGTCAGCTGCGCATGCGCGAGGCTGATGCAGCCGAAGTCGAGAACTTTTCATCTACCTCGAATATGCAGAATTGGCAAGGTAATCCGATTTATGAGGCGCAGGGTCGCGAAGTTGAGACGAGCGTTCTGCGACCGTCGAGGCGCCGAAGTTTACCTACCGTTCCAATGTCTTCTCCACAACGTATGTCTAATGGTGCTTCTCCACGAAAAACATCCCATAATACCCCAATCAAAACACCGAGTAAGCCAAGTAGTAAATCGCCAGATGGTAACCAGTTGGATTTTTCACCACTTCTTACTCCACCTAGAGCTACGTCGCCGAAGCTGGCTGTGATTCCCGAAGATTTGATGACCCTGTTGTGATTGCTCCTGTGCCAGTAGCGACATCTTCGTTAGCCGGGGCTTCGGGTTTTAAGTCAAAAGCTAGAAAGTCTCGTCGACCTATCAAAAAACCGGAGAGACTGAATCTTGAACTGTTTTGGGTACGAAACCACTGTATTTTGGTCCGAAACCTCTTGGTGTGATGTTGGGCAGCCAACTTGTAATATATATATTTTTTTTCTTGTGTTGCATGTTTTTTTCTGTTGCTGTGTGCTGTTGGTGAAAAGAAAAGAAATGAAATCTTTATTGTTTCAATAATTTAAGTAAAAACAGGCTTAAATTTTACAAAAAAATGTGAAAGCACGGTCGTGATCGCTCTTTTTGGGTGATTATAAGAATTTTGGTATTGAAAGAAAGAAAAAAAACTTGGTTGGTTAAGAAATTAATTTGGAAAGTTAATTAGAAAATAAGAAGGTTTACCCGGTTCACCACATCCCATCCTCGTCGCCAATGTAAACGTGGACCGCCGAAAAACGCTCTTTTTTCCAAACAAGCAAATTTTTTTTTCTTGAGCGCCCAAATGCCTCGATGAGGCAAATCTCGCCGTTTTTGCAATAATGGACCAAATCGGCCATACTTTTCGACATTCAATAGCCTGTCCAAATACAAGCCTCTTGGGGAGGCACAAATCCGGACTTTCCATCTAGAAGATCCTCAAATCTACATTTGCAAATCGCCCAACACCAACCGTACCGCTCCTTCATCATGGCCGCCATTATTGAAACCTGTATTTATGTATTTTGCGTTTATTACTCCTATTTTTCCGGCAAAAAGCCACAAACACTAGCTTAGTTGCATTTTAGGAGGGGCTTCTTCTGCGAAGGTACTTAACCTCAAATACTTGTACAGACAACCATTTGAAGTGCGATATTTTTTATTGTGTTTGTCGGCCGCAATCCTAATGAAAAATTTCCACAACGATCAATTTGCCTTTTAAACTTAAACGTTAAACGTTCCAATTAACTTAATGCATTATAGCAACCAACTAAGCTAGTATATTTTACAGCATTTATACTTTTGTAAGAATCTTTTACCCCCAGAAATGCTACCATATGTCCAACGTAATTCGACATCGGCATTCTACCGGACACGAATTTTAGTGTATATATGTTTGTTTTAGTTCTCCTCTAAACCCGACTGAGACCTTCCGAATGTTGCCACTAGCTTGTACTACTATTAAAAACCAAAAGATATTTATAAAAAATCTGTTCAAACCCAATCCGAAAGTCAAACTGTGCCAAAACTTTGAATCCTCAATTCCCC
>JAHWFP010017407.1:2444-13805 GCA_023313725.1 Lithobius niger | reverse complement strand
AAAAAATATACAGTTTTGCTACGCAAGGCAAAAGCCCAGTGGAGGCCGCCATACCCTTCGTGAAACAAAATTCAGTGTTTGCCACACAAGGCAAGAGCCCATTGGAGGGGGCCCCCCTTCATAAAGGAACAAAATGCATTTTTGCCACACACGGCAAAAGCCCAGTGGAGGCCGCCACCCACTTTGTGAAAAAAAAATTCGGTTTTTGCCCCCATAAGGCAAGGGCACCATTGAACCCCCTCCTTCATAAATAAATGCATTTTTTGCCCCACACTGCTAGAGCCCAGTGGAGCCCCTCCCCCCTGCCCACCTCCTCCCGTTCACACAAAAAAAATTGTTTTTCCCACACAAGACACAACAACTTTCACGGAACTAGGAACAACCTACAAAAAACATAAAAAGTTTTCCTTTTTTTTTAATTTTGTGGTTGCAAAAAAATAGTTGGGGGGCCAATGATTGTCGGCCCCCCCTCCCCCCCCCCAAAAAAAAATTGGTGGGCCCGGAGGCGGCTGCCTCCTCATTCTATAGTTAACGCCACTGTAAGTTGGCAGAAGTGCTATACGGGTTCATAAGTAGCGGTGAGATGCTGTTGTCGCATATTCACGTGACAGCGCTTTGCCTTTGGGCGTCCTAATGTGTTTCATCATCAGTAACACATTCCATCATTAGTAACACGATTCATCATCATCATCAGCACATCTTTTTTAGAAGCTGCAATAATAAACCACACCTTACATCCAATCGCATTACATTTTGGAACAAAAAACAAGGACAGCTGGGAGAAAAGCTGCAGCGGCCTTGGATGATATGTAGTAGTGCTAAAATTTCCCGCAGGATGTCGCAACAACGCAATGATGCCAATAACAAAATTTTGGACTCTCCATCTTGAATTCCCCGTGGACAAAAATGTCCACCGGATGCAATTCAAAATTTTTGCATAGATAATTTCCCTGCAAGAAATACCTTTACATCTCAGAAGACTGCTGACTCTCCGAACTGTGCTGAATGCTTGCAGAAAGAGGATATGACTCAATATTTTCTGAAGAGGAACTTCACGTTAAAAAACAATTTTAACATGGCGGCACCATGAGAGCCACCATCTTCCTGTTCCCGCCTCTGCTCTCGCCCGAATGAGATTCGCAAAATACACATCCCATAATTCATCCGATCATTCCTGTTGTAATCATTCTTGTGGTCTGCCACAAAGGCAACGCAAATATTAAAGGCCCCCGCGCACACAGCAGCCAAGCCGCGTGGCCAGGTCGCTGCGGCCAACGAGAATGCTTACGGTATATGTAGCAACGCGCACTTGGCCGCAGGGGTCAGGCTGTCGCCGTGGCCACTGGGATCCCGGTCGGCGTGCAGGCGGCCACAGGGCGATCATACTTGGTCCGGGTTCACCACGTGATCGAGAATTATCAATGAAAAACGGACGTCGCACGGACGGCCTAAATCTTGCCACGAAAGTGAAAACGCTGCACATCTTAAACAGTTATTGGAAACTTCCTGCAAACTTTTGCCTGTGGTAGGATACATTTTGCAAACAGTATCACAGTTCAACAGTCTGTAGCCGTGCCTGTTTTACCCTACTCGTCGGAGTTACGTTTCTCCATCATTTCTGAGTTTCCGCGACTAAATTTGCTCACTATGTTCAATAGCAGTAACCATAGCTTTAATGGCGGCAACAACAGCTTCGTAGCGGAAGTATCACAGCTGGAATACCACAAATCGTAAATCAGCTTGCCCGGTAAACACAGTATACCTTATATCGTCCTAGCGTGAACTTGGGCAGTGACCACTTGCCATTCGGTTCACTGACGGCGGCACCCTCTGGCGGTAATAGTTGAAAGTAGGTACTAGTTTCACCCAAATATTTAGTATTGGCCGAGCAGGAGTGACATTACCTACATACTCGAACTTGTTTATTAAGGGTTGTGGCCCAAAGCCATGCACCCTATACTATAGCTAAATACAAAATTCAAATACAGAACCTCTACTCCTCTAATACAATCATACTCCAACTGAACAACTGTGTCATCTCATTGTCTACAAGTGGCCCCTTCCCTACTGTGCACCAGCAAAAGTCTTCCTACTCATTCCATTCAGTGGTCACATTCCATACTTCACATGGTGAAACCCTGAGCACCTCTGACAAGCATACACCACTTCTTACACCTTCAGTTTCCTATTCACATAGCGCAGTACTACCCCAACTCCAACCACACCGCCACACCGCATAGCTGCACCTCTACAATATACTTCCCCACTTCCCTCTCTCTCATTCAGGGAACGTTCCGTGAGGACAACTCGAGACAGCATAGGAATGCAGGAACATAGGAATGCATAGGAACATAGGAATGCAGGAATGCGTCTGGAATGTGTCGGAAATGCACCCGAAATCTTAGATTCACAAAAACTCCGCAAACAGCACACCCACTACACCTGAACTTACTCTATACCTTGATTACAACACTGAAAAGTATTCCGACTAAGCAAACCTTGTTGCGTTATACCATGGCAAGTACACTATGCGGCGCGACCTACAACAATCTCAGAGGGGGTTGGCAAAATGGCCGCCGCGGATGGCCCATTTCATTTCTTCGAGGTGTGTTCGGGAATTGGCCAAGCAAATCGCATCCGTGACTTTGTGTACGGTGAGTCCCGCCATCTACTGCCAAATAGCGGCAACTGACAAAAAACTTAGTAATGCACTAACCTAAGCGCAGTAATCACCCGCAAAATAGCTTACACGTAAAAATAAATAAATTTCCGTATAGCCTTTTGCCACAAAGCTATTAAATGTCTCTACTGCGCATAGTTCTTCAGCAAACAGCTACATATTTGTTTATGCAATAAGTGTTTCAGGGAAGAGTAGCAGTATTCTTTGTGCTGAAGGTGTCGCCCTCGGTTGACAGAAAGCGGCAACAAGTCAAATCAATCGCGTCAGCGGTGCTTTTTGCGGCCATATTGTCCAACACAGTCACGTATGCTATTTTTCATCCATGATCCTTCCGGTACTGTAGTAGAGTCCTGGTTATACATTCCTGACAATAGGCAATGACATATGAAACAGGCGCGTGGCCAGAGGACGGATGTCTTAGCGTTTTAAATATATCGACTCGATCAGCAATGTCCGTCGACGAATTCTTTTCCATTTCGGCAGGAACGAACCCGAACGGTCTCTTCCAAATCCTCATTCAGTCATTAGTCACAGATGGTTTCTAGATGCTTTAGTCATTGCCTGGATCCGTAGTGATACACCCCTGAAACAACTCTAGTATGTATCTGTTTGCGAAAAAATAACACATGATTTTTTTGCTGTTGAAAGATTCATAAATCTAAATTAGGTTTTCGTGCAGCAAGATTGGATTTCGAGGAGGTATTCCCCCCCCCCCCCGCCCCTATATCCACGATGATTCATTCGTGAGAATCATTCTGTTTTCTTTGGGGGAGCCCAGAAAAAAAAGGTTATGTTGTTTTTACGATAGGGATGAGACCCAGCGCCAGGATACTTCCCATGCTGGGCGACGCGTGTCTTTGTAGCTCTCCGGAAAGAACCCTCACTTTTCCCCCTCTTCTATTACCCCTCTTACTTCTTTCCCCTTCTCCCGGCAACCACTCGACCCTGTCATCTCCCACCAAATCGTGTTAACCCCAGGATTTATTCCCCTTTCTCTATCTTCCCCTTGTTGACACTATCCCACTCAATCCAGGTTTTTAAGCCTCTTTTCGTCTGGAAGCTTCCCGTACCCTATTCGTGTGGGCTAGTGGCGTTTTTCCTCCTCACAGTGCCAAGACGTTTCTATATCTGACCCACGCAAAATCGACATTAAAATTTGCAAACTTAGGTAAAAAAAAAAAAAGCCAAGTTATAGAGTATCCACCAAAATCGTAATCAGGATCCGTAGAAAATAAAGAGCTCTTTTCCCAATTATTTTTCTATGATTTTTTTTTTTGAGTTTAAATTATTTCAGTATAATTTACAATGATATTATTGACAGAAGACGAACTTCACACCATAAAAGCAAAAAAAAAAAAAAAAAAAAAAGGATGAAAAATTAATTAATGTGGAAAATGTGAGACCTCGGCGACGTTAGGGCCTAGTGAGGAGCCATGGGTAAGGATCAAACGCGCATTACCAGGTCTAGTACAGGTGAAATCTTCTAGAGGTATTTTATTAGACGCTAGCGCGTATCACTAACGCGCGCGCGTATCGTATCGCGATGATATATTATGTCCTTTAGAGATTCCGTAGATCTGTGTATGGGAATGACGGATTGGACAGACTGTCTTTAACGGCAGGGCGATGTTTTTTCTACTCAGGCATGAGACAAAACGTTACAAACGACAGGGGATTTCGTACTCGGGAGAAGTTACATCGATGACCAGTACAGCGCTGTCAAAACTTCTTCTTCTCTACAAATTACAGGGCTACAGAAACAGTGTGCGGGAAATATGCGGCCAGAAGACATTTGGTCCGTCTGGGGCGAAGGAGAAAGTTATTAGCTGTGATTACAATCACACGATTCTGTATTTGCTAGTTTTCTACTTGCAGTACCAAATTATTCGTTCATCCCTCAAGTCTTACAAAGCTGGAGACAACCTAAGGGTAGAAAAAGAACGTGTCCAGTCACAACTGATAATACACGTGCCCAGAAACAAAGTGCACGTGACTCTCGGCTAGCGTACATAAGCATCAACAGCATTACCCACTATATTTACTATAGGTTGGCCCTTAATGCGCAAGGTTATACAATGCTGCGCCGCCCTTTTCACAATTGTGGGGCGTCAGCTTCTCACATTTAATAGGGTATTCAAAATCAAACAATGCATGATTAAGAACAAATTAATAAGAAAAAGGGGAGGGGGGAAACGTACAGTACTAGAAAACAATGTAACCCAAAAAGGAAAATTGGCAGTATTAACTCATGATGGTAAACAGCATTGCTAAGCTCATAGGGTTTTGATCTAATAACCACTTAAACACATGTTTCGTGAAAGATTTCAGCCCAGTAATACGTTCAACTTCGGTAGGCAGTGAATTAAAAAATGTACTACTCAGAAAGTAACTGCATTTGTGGGAGTCCTTCCTTAGGAACTTTTGGTTGTACGACATAAAAACAGGATTCATTTCTAGTTTGGTAATCCGTCACAAGACGTGTAGAAAAATGAGCACCCTTTTTACTAAAATTAGTAAGAGTTTTAACAAAAATTATACGTTTTAATAAAAATTATAAGTTTTAACAAAAATTGTAAGTTTCGTAAGCTTGCTTACATGTGTATTCCGTAATTTTCCTAATTTGAAATGTTGCGAATATGCTCTGAAGTTAGCTACGCGAGATAACCTTCTCAATTGACTGGTACTGGGCTTATTTCCTCTCTCCCTAGGGTTTCCTCTCCTGCGCGTATATAGCTTTTGCAATATTTGTAGTATACGTTTGAATAAATGTAGCAAAATCGTCTCGACATTGGGAGAAAACAAAAAAAAATTGCAACATTTACACTCGTTTGAACTAATGTTGCGGAACTGCAAAAAGGAAATTCAATATGGAGGCGTGTACTGTTAAAATATTTGGGCGGCACTGTTTTTTTTTTTTTTCATTACAATACGAGCCTCAAGACTAAAATAAATACTCACGGAGTACTTCCTTGTTTTCTGTTTTCAAACATAATTTTTTTACGGTATTCCCTTTCTTTTTCTATGCCACGCCATCTCATAATCTTTGTTGAAAGTAAAAAAATACACGAATTCAATGGTAGGAACATATTTGGCAAACATTCGAAATTCAATGACTTTTTTTCATTAGTGTTTGCTGAAAACGAACGTGAACCTACGAACGTGTTTTCGTCAAGACCAAGTCTTTTTTCCACGTCAGAATATATCATTCGGCATTCATTGCAATTCCGTCATCCGTCCTCCAGCTTTCCATCCTGGACACAGAAGTCAACAGGTCACCCCCCCCCCCCCTCTTCCTCCCTCCCCGCCCCCAACCTCTTTCTCGATCCCGCCACAGTTGATTCATGATTCCCGAAAGGAACCCTTGATTACTGCTAAAAATAACTCCGATGTTGACGTTACGGCCCCCAGCTCAACGTTTGGCTTGAGCGGTTTCGACTGATGCATGGCCCTGTTTACCACTCGGCTCAAGACAGACTACAAGCCCGTCGGCGTCCATACTGATCCGCGCTTTCAGCGACCCATTACGAAGTGATGAAGGTGTACAAAGATTTAGCAGCGGATAACACGTTCAATTAGTTTAAATGGGAGACTGCTATGCGGTTACCCTTTTTTTGTTTGTGATTTTTTGTGGTTGCCTTGTCTGACTGTGACAAAGGTTCAAAGTAGATGCAGATGGTGATTTGAATGTGGAATGCCCAGGTTTTAACAGCTTTGTTTTTAATTTTTTTGTTTGGGGGGAGGGGGGGGCTGCAATCGTTCGGCACACGAGAATAGAAACAAAAGCTGTTAAGAGCCCGTGCTCATTTCTTGGTTTGTTGGCAGAGGAATTTTGGAATTTTTGCAGTGATGCTGCAAAAAGAAACTCGGTAGATTCCGTGGGTCTCGAGCCAGTTTGCCACTCAGAAGCAACTTGATGCAACGGACATATCCGTGTTGGAGTGGCTCATATCCGAGCTAAAATAACCCGCATTCGTAGATAGGTCGAACCCACTTCGCTTCGCGCCAAATCAATCCAACGGGCGCTAGGAACACACATGTGGGTCGAATTCCAAATTAGTGCCTCTCCAACGCCAGGTAGCAAACGCGTATTGGTTACTTTTTATTCAAATGCACCTGTCTGCTAGTACAAATGCACCGGGACTGTTCTACTGCAAGAGAAGTTCCTTCCAGGACTCCTCCTTCCCGGCTATCGTTCGTGCTTGGAGCTGTTTGCCTGCTGATCTAGTGCTTCTACAATCTGCTAAACAATTTACTGCAGCTCTGTTGGAATGCTCCCACTCAAGTCTAACTCTATTTATTTTGGTCTTGCATAACCTTGCACATTTTTTCTTGTTTTTGTTGTGGATTTTTGCCATAATACTTGTCACGGGTGGGACAAATTTTTTTTAATTATACTTAAATCTTCGGCATTGGTCTCAAAGGTCGATGGTTCAATTCCCTCTGACATTTAAGACCAAAACGCAACGAAAATAGGTTTGCGTCTGTGTTTATTCACGGCTTATTGGTAACTTTTATCAGACTTGTGAAGTAGACGTAAATAGCGTACAAAAATTTCCTTTTTATCAAAACTCTTAGTTTTTCAGAAATAAGAAGGAAAGCATTTTCATCACCTGTGAGAAGCACGAACAATATTTGTCTTTGGGTTCCTGTTTCCTGATGATTCCGCCTTTTTCCTTCCGCGGTCAGTGAAGCGTGGGGCTGGGTGGTCGAGGTAACAAGTTAAAAGCTGTAGATCAAGGCTAAACTAGCTTCCGAAACCGTTCGCCGCCACTGCAGTCATCCTCCTTGGGCAGGCGAGTTACGAGAATGTGGGAGGGCGGTTCCATTAGCTTTAAGCCATAAAGAAGCTCCCAGCGCTTTAATACTGGATGGTTTCAAGCTTCCCCTTGCTCGGAGACTTACCAAGCCAATACACTCTGTGGGCTCTTTCCAGGTTGGTTGGTCGGTCGGTTGTGGTGGTGTATTTTTTACACACTGATTTTTTTTTCATTTTTTTTTCGTGCAAGGGTGGGGATTTTTAAAGTTGAATTTTTTACGAAGACAAGCTGTATCCGCCATTAAGTTATTGCTCTTGGGAAATGTTTAATGGTGCGGAGAAGCTAAGGCGGACTTTCTGAAGAAAATTGAGGATGAGAAAGAAGTTCGTGGAAGTTGGAAGTACCTTTCTTTTTTAGCAGGCCTAATGACCGATGACATTTTTATCAACTGCAGATCGTAAAGTATAGGGAATGAAGCAGTTGTGATTAAGAAATGCTAGTGCAGCGTTTAGGTCATTAGTTACCTCGGGGAGGGGGTGGGGTGGGCCTCAGGAAATTGGGAAGGTCCTGGATTTTTTTGGAGCCTCTCCAGGTGGGGTGAGGGGTCGTAAACATTTTTAAACCCGTCAAGGATGGGTAGGGAGGTCACACAAAAAAACACTGAACAACCGGACAAAAAAGTCTTTTGTGTACCTCAAAAATTATTCGTTCATCAACCAAAGTTTCTGAAACCGCCCTACTTCTGGGTGGTAGACCCCCTGCAATGACCCATTTTTTACTCTGAATATTATTGCTAAAACTCAGGCCAACATCACTACCTCAGTCAGCCTTGTGTCCAAGACGTGTCGCAACAATCTGCGTTCCCTTCCAAGGATAACATTATATATAGTTAAATAAATATGGATGCAAACCTATTTACGTTGCCTTTTGGACTTATATGTCAGCCTGCCTGAGCGGGGAATCGAACACAGGACCTTTGAAATCAAAGGCCAAGGTCCTACCGCTTAGCCATACTGACACGGGTAAAAGGAAACGTCTATAGGCAGCATTTAACACGCACACATATACATGAAACATACACTTTTCCAATCGCCACTGGAGGGACGCTTGATTGCGGGCCACACACCAGTAAAACCGAAAGGAACACACAAGAAAGCGTTTATTTAACCAATCTCGATCCCATTGGCTTTCCGTCCCGTTTAAACCATTTTTTCACGCTTTCTTGTGTGTTCCTTTGGGTTTCACTGGTGTGTGGCGCGCAATCAAGCGTCCCTCCAGTGGCGATTGGAAAAGTGTATGTTTCATGTATATGTTTGCGTGTTAATTGCTTCCTGTGGACGTTTCCTTTTGGCCGTGTCAGTCTGGCTCAGCGGTAGGACCTCGGCCTTTGGTTTCAAAGGTTCTGGGTTCGATTCCCCGCTCAGGCAGTCTGACACATAAGTCCAAAAGGCAACGAAAATAGGTTTGCATCCGTATTTATTTAACCAATCTCGAGCCCCATTGGCTTTCCGTCCCGTTTAAAACATTATAGTTGTCATTGTCAAACAATATCAACAACATTGTCAACACTGTTTTTCCAATGTAAACAACATAAGGGAGGGCCGTGCGTTGCCCTGACGACCGTTTGTATTACTCGACTCCTAGGAAAACATTATCTTAGTGTGCCCCGTTCCAATCGCCCAACTCATCCACGAAACATCCAGCAGAACTTTTGGTAAATATAAACTAGAATTGTATTCCCCCCCCCCCCCCAACTTTCTCTTTGCCCCAATCCTCCCCGCTTCAGTTAACATCATGTCCCTAAAATTCTCATCAATTTCTTCCCCCATCTCATCCAGATCAGGAAGGAGGATCTGTTGTAAAGTCGGGCGAGCATTCGTTTTTATTGACCATCATGCAAATTAAATCAATGATAAATTATTTCTAATGTCAGCCCGTGTTTATTTTGGTTTACTTTCTAATAGGGTATTTTTCATGTTACAAGTGTTCATGTTGTGAAGGTCATGGACATGCTGGCTCGAACAGCCCTAGTCGTGTCAACATGCATTCCTACCAAAAGTTATTCTATACCGTCATGAATCATGAATCTCGGTTCAAAAGTGGTTTAAAGAAAGCACACTTCTGGGAATATTTTCTACCAGGCTCGTTTACCATATAATTAGAGTGTCCGCAGCCTATCTTGAGTTCGCTGCAGAACGAACACAGATAATCGATTGTACGTTTTTGGTGGCAGAGTGCCTTGTTGATATCCAAAATTGTTACAAAAAACAATGGCGGCCGTCGATTTAAAGCCGCTCCCTCCAGGAAGACGTAGCCGCTCATAAAATACTTCCATGACTCAAGATACGCCGCGCACACAATAGGAACCTATCGATGCGAAATGCTATTTTTTTAAGTAAGAAGGCTTACTTATAATTGTGGTTGTGATGGGGAGGGAGGGCCTTAGAATATTTTTATCCATTGGGTGGTGGCAGTGGCGTGGTTCTGCACTGAGGGAGCAACACTAGCCATTTAACCGAATGGTGTGAAGGGAAAAACCTATAACAGCTAGGGGGTGTGGGGGAGCGTTGTGAGCAACCCCAGCGGGGGCCCGGGGCGGAGCTGACGCATTTTTTCTATTTTTCGGCATTTTCTGTCGGTCTTGTGAAGTGCCGTTGGAAACATTTTTATAAAATCAGTGTTGCATACTGCATTACACGCATAAAATATTGTGTGATGTAAATTTGTCAGTTTTACATACTCGATACTTATTTTTTTATAAATAAAAGACGTCTTCAGGATAGTCAAGGTTTTTTTGCTAAGCAAAAAGTGACTTGGCCAATTTGCCGAATAAGCCTTCCAAATCTTAAAGATGGGGAGAATCGCCTCTTTGCCCCCCCCCCCCCCCCCATAGTTACGCCATTGGGTGGTGGGGCCTTTTTTTATTCAGGGTCTAGAGACAAATCGTGAGAACCGCTACCCGTATTTTAACTTCGTCATTGTGGATGAATTTTTAATGCGGCAATTGAGGTTAATAAGGCAAAAACGAAGAGATGAAAAAGTAGGTGAAAGAGTTGGTATACAGGGTGTTCGGAAATTGGTGTCAAATATTTTGAGGGTCCGCTGTATGATCAAAGATAAGAAGAAAAAAGTCCTATAAACATGGGTCCGGAAATGCACCAGTCTTTAGTTACAGCCCCCCCCCCCCCCCAGATTTGGGGTAAACAGTTCTTAAATACCTCGTAATGATTCACCGTTTCCATTCCAAACTCAGGATATGTGCCATATCATACCTGGTATTTCAGTACTTCATAATACAGTATTGGGTCGCACAACTTATCAGAGGGAGAGGTAATTTTCTTATGGGGGGGGGGGGGGATCAAACGTGGGGGAAGAGAGGAGTAACTGCTTTGGTCTTGTACTTTAATGAAACAAATTGTACATACCAGAAAAAACACATCGTATCACATTACTGTGTGATTGAAAACAATCGAGAAATGAAACATCATTAAGTAAACAGAAGATGGCTAGTTATTGTTTTTTAGAAGTTGGGTTTTCAAGGATTTTTGTCTTTAACACTTAAAACTACAAAGAATCTGAGGTGGAGATTTACCTCCAAATCAAAACCAAGTTTATGCGATGATTTTTGTGGAAGCTGGAGCGTTAGACAAAGGCAACAAACAAACAAACAAATAAGCAACCAAATTCAAATGTGTGGGTGAGTACAGTAATGTTGTTCTCGCCGCTTCGGCCAATGAAACAAGTGATCATCCGAATTCTAAGGATTCCCCCACTTTTACGTTTTAAGCTTCTTTGCTTGAAGAGTAGAAAACAAACACATTAAATCCCTCACTTTTAATGGCGAGGATACCCGATTGATAATGTTTGGTGCTCTCCACAGAGATGTACGTACAGTAGTTGTTTTTTTTTTGGAGGGGGGGGGGG
>JAHWFP010017406.1:3237-16062 GCA_023313725.1 Lithobius niger | reverse complement strand
AGTAATTTTTTATTATAATAACATAATTACGAAGGTCCAAGATTTTTCAGATTTTATTTTAAAAAAATAATTGATTTGTTTTTTCTCTCTCATTTCCAAAAAGTGCTTTTTTTTATTTTATTTTGTACTCTTTGTAACCGCATTACTATATGTTCTGTTGCAAAACCGTATACCTCAATGGCGTATCTTAGCAAACTTTCCACCCACGCGTCATATAAAATTTTTTTATTTTTGTTATTTAACATGTGTTTAACATTATATAGTTTTGGTATTATTTGACGTAATTTTGATATTAACTTTGTGATATGTTCTTTAAAATCCCACTGTGAATCAACCTCCATTCCCAAGTACTTCGTTATTTTTTTTTGTTCTGTTTTCCTACATGTTACTTCGCAATTGATTCCTCCTACCATTGACGCACATTTTTCGGAATGAGTTATAATATTTATTTTGTGTTTATCTTTCATTTTAGGAACTGTTACTTCTAATTGCACGGTTTTTTCTTCACTTATGTAGAGTTCATTTTCTATAAGCCATCCGTTAATCATGTCAAAATCTTTTTGTAAATTGCCAATCATCTCTTCATAGTTATAATTTATCGAAATTATTATAGTGTCATCTGCAAACATGTATAACAAGGTTTTATTTACATAGTCATGAATGTCGTTAACATATATTAAGAATAGCAAAGGTCCTAAGACAGATCCTTGTGGTACCCCAAAATTTATTTCTTGGTAATCACTATATTCAACTTGTATTTTTACTGTTACTTTCCTTTTGGTTAAGTAACTTCTAATAAGATTTAAAATTTTTCCTCTTAATCCAAGCGTTTCACATTTTTTAATTAATTTTTCATGATCAAAGGTGTCAAACGCTTTTTGTAAGTCTATAAATATTGCTCCAACATATTTTTTTTTCGTTTAGTGCTTTTGTTATTATTTCGTTTATCTGTACTAATAAATCTTAATGTCATGTTAATAATTTCCACAAAATTTCACGCCAGACATGAAAATGCCTTTTTTTTTTTTGAAGTCTGCTTCAGGGACCGAGTTATGGTACCCCACAAAAAAAAAAGTCCTGATTCGTAAGAAAAAAAAAGTTGATTACTGCGTTAAAACGACTTGTTTATTAATTTGTTTTTAAACCCAGTAATCAGAAAAAAAAACCTTTTCTTTTAGGGGAGGGGGGGGGGAGACGCTTCATTTTAATTCTGGTGCGGGGGTATAAAAAAATTCCTGGCTACGGCCAGGCACGACGCTAGAATCACTTTACTGGGGAGGGGACAGTGTGGCAGCAATTTTAGCCAGGGGGGCGAACCGAAAAATTCTACTTTTGCACCCCCCCCCCTAAAAAAAAGAGTAAAAGTAAAAATAACAATCTTGCAATTCTTTCTCACACCCAACGTTCTTAACTGTTTTTTTACACCATTTTTGGAATAGTTTTAAATACAGCTGAAAAAAGGTGATTTTACAACTGTCACAGTAACAACTAGGCTTCATTGATGTGACCTCAAGTCCTTCCTGTCGCAGTGAAAGTAACCAACATAGTTTTTTTAAGTAACCGGTAATTTTCTTCGTTTATGCGTTTTGATTTTGATCTGATGGTAGTGTGGGGGGGGGGGGGTCGGGGGATTGTAGGGGGGAGCCCCCCCCCCTAGCGTCATCCCTGGCCTACGGCCCTGATCGTGGTTGCGATTGACAGTTTCTCCCGTTGGTATGATCTCGTCCCTCTGAAGAAAGCTGACGGGAAGTTTGTACAGCGCACTCAATAATGAATAATGATGCGCTTTCCCCCATCACTCCATTACAAACACAATTATTCTTGACAACGCATCTTATTCGCGTGGGAAGTTACTTGACAAAATGTACAAGCAGTGGATTATTAAGCCAAGTGTGATTGTCACACGTAAGTCCAAGGTCACACCATGTCAAACGTCCCACAAAATGACACGCGATCGCACGTACGTCATTGCGTACTAACGGTTTTACGTTCCGCCTAACCAGCTGTTCCCAACGCCCACCTACGCAATCCAGTCAAGTGTAGTACTGTAACTCCTTCCACTTCCTGTATTCGTGGCCGGTCCCTTTAAAGTGGCACTATGGCCGATTGAAAAACGAACGAAAATACCATGGCGCCATCTAGTGGCGGTGATATTGTTAACCGTTAAATCTTGCTCCCAGGTGCACGAGGATGTACCAAATTTTCACACAACAATTAAGGAGGTCGTGGCTTGTTATTTTCGTTAAAAGAAATGCTGTTGCGCATGCCTTCGCTTGGTGAAAGCAAGCGCTAGATACTGCTAGATAGCTCTAGATGTCGCTAGATTCTGCAGACTTTCAATTGGTGATAGTGCCACTTTAAAAAACTGACTCGTGGAAGACAAATTTTTTTCAGAGTTTTGCAGAATAAAAGCACGTAAACGGCTGATTAAAAGCAAACCAAGCAGTGCTACAGTAAAAATGCAAACTACGTTTCGAAAATAATCATTTTTCGTCTTCAGGTGTAAAAAATTAAAACATGGCGAAGGCCACTAAGTCATCCTATAATTAAAAAAAAAGGGATACTACAGTGTTTTAAAAAGCCAAAAAAAAAAAACACCATTACTCCTCTCAAAAGAGGCAGAAAACGGTGGCCGAAATGCATAACTCAGCTCCTTTGGGAACCCAATTCGCAAGGCAAGGCGTATGCGAATCGAGTCACATGGTTTCACAGGTGTGATCCCTTCACTGAAGCTGTGGGGTTTGCACAGTATGTTTGGGAAAAGGGTCGAGTTTCAGTGGTTTTATTACCGGGAAATATTATTTTAGATATTCATTATCTGGAAATAAGTGATTATGTACAGGGGTTTTATGCGTCTGGATGACAAGCGTGTCAAGATTTATACGAGCTCTACTTTGTTTTTGGATGACTTAGTGGCCTCCACCATGTTTAAAGTTTATTTTTTCAAAACCTGAAGACGAAAAAAGATTATTTTCGAAACCTTCGTTTGCATTTTTCCTGTAGCACTGCTTGGTTTGCTTTTAATTATATTTAAAGAGTTTTCTGCAGTCCATGAAATTGCATTTCCAGAAAAAAAGTTTGTCGAGGGGGAAAGTTGGGTAGGGCGAGATAGGTGCGACATATACTTTTTTACGGGCGGGGATAAGTAAGTGTGACAAAATGTAACATAGGGAGGGAGGGGGTCAAAATTGGCCAAAAAGAGCGCGACATATACTTTATGAATGGTCCCTTGGCGTTGCATGTTATCTAAGGTGTTATAACGACAACGACAACAGGCGGAGAAAGAACATAGGATTTTTAAGGCAAATTAGCTTAAGAAAACTTAAATCTTTGTTGTGGGTAACTTTGTCTTAGCCAAGACTCATGAATTCAATAAATCTCGTTTGCAAGGTAGAAAGCTTTTGCCAATGTACGAAGGAAAATTTGAGATTGTTAAGAGCTTAATGAGGTGACTTTCAACGTCAATGATTATGTTAATAGGAGTTAACGAACAATTCTTTTATTAGCACAGCCGGCAGGCCATGTTTATTAGAGTTCAAAGGGTTCCAAATGATTTAACGAGCGTTAACCAGTCCTGGTCATCTGCCCGAAGCCCTAAGGCCTATTAGAGTTCTTTTGCGCACAAGAATTAAAAAAAAAACAAGGAGCTACAGCGACTATCTAGTCGCATTGGTCTTCTGCACAGTTCCTCCACTTCCAATGTTGAGGCGCACACCTCTATCATGCACTACAACAGCTATCTCTATTATACAATCTATAAACAGTAGCCATCAGAATTGCCCGTTACAAATGTGTTAACTTTTAAGCTTTTTTTATGTTTTAGCATAATTGTGAGCGTTTAGGCCTAATTTACAACTTTAATTTCGTAAGTAGCAACTAACGGAGATTTGGATTGTATACAGTAAGCCTATTTATTTTCGCAACACGGTATGCCTCCGCGCACACAGTTACAATGTTACAACGTAATGCGCAACGTAACCTAATATAGATCAGTGGTAGTAAGGAAGGGACAGGAGAAACTCTGCAGCAGCGACTCGTAGCAACTATTGACGTTGCGCATGGTAACGTGATTTTAGATCTAATTTTCATTTTTTAGGCCTAATTTTTTTAACGGCAGTTTTAGTTTCGTAAGTAGCAGATAGGCCTAATGGAGAATTTGGTTCGATCGTAAGCCAAGAGGGATGTTTTTAAAGTCAGCGGCTTGCGAGTCGCTTGGCCGTGGGGAACGCTTTCCCATTGAAATAACAAACGGGCAGCGTTTCCGCTTGCAAGCGAGTCGCAAGCCGCTGACTTTAAAAACTCCCCTTATTCATTCATGCAACAATGCGACAAGACTCTTTTAAACGAAGCTAAAATGTTTTTGTTTTTACGGCTGCGTTAACAAAAATCTTCAGGATTTCAATTCGACGATGAAATGTTATTATTTAATTTAGTTACGTCGAAGAAGTCTATTAGTTATAAGGAGGCAACGATGTTTTAATTTACCATGTTATTTAATTAACTTTGACAATAAATCGAACGTTGTAAACAGTGGTCGTTAATTTGAAGTGACGGACGGACGGACAAAGTCGTTGCAATAGTCTTCTCAGCCGGACGGCTGTACAGAAGACTAAAACTGGAGAGGCTGCGGCGGCAGCGAGGCCCCAGAATGCAATGCTGCAACATGTAACAATGGGGCAACAATAGTCGAGGTGCACAAGATCGGATTGTTGCTCACTTTTTTGTTTTTAACTTTTATTTACTTACAAGACTCTACCGACATTACGTCTAACGTTCTATCTAAATCACTTAAGTCTAAATAATAAGGACCCTAATCTAAACAACCTAGACAAACTCCCGGTTCTATTACAAAACCCTACCACCTGCCGCAAGGTAGCTAGCTGTACCACCAACGTTGTGCGGGGATTGTTGCTCACGCGAACAAGATGCAAGGAAGAGGTGAATGATGTAATGGTCCGTAGGCCCTTCTAAGTAAATAAAAGTAAAAGTAAAAGATGCAACGATGCTCGGGCACGGGGAAAGTAACATTGTCGTAGTATCTTCTGTTAGTTTGCTTTGTCGGCCACAGATAGTTTGAAGAGATAAGGCCTTAGGTTAGGGCTTCGGGTAGATGACCCGGAGTGGTTAACGCTCATTACACCCTTTGAACATTTGTTGTCTAGAACCTATAGAGTGGGCGCATAGCTATGGGCTACAGCACCAGTAAATAAATTATACCGCTGTCGAGAACCAAAATGAAATGGTCTTGGTTTTTCCTTAAATCTTTCAGTTTTAAACCATATGGTCCGAAGTCCATAGGCCTCGAAATTGGCGGCCAACATGACAGAATGACTTATTCACTTCTTCAATACGGGCGTCGGGAAGCCAGTTGAATTGTTTCCGTGATTGTTTGCCACAATGCTGCATCTGTTGCAACAATGCAGAAACAACTACTCATCGAGCTGGTAGGATAACTGTAGACACACGCTAGTGTGTTGCCATCAAATAACAAACATGGGACAAAGCTTGGGCGGAACCTGAACAGAAGTACGCATTTCTAATGTTCTGTTTTTCGCCAACAAAATTGGCTGAGCAGTGGATTACCGTACACACGATCGACCAGACCGTAACAATTACAATACAATTGAAGCGAAAAAAGCAAACAAATTAACTGAACAAAAAACGGCTTTACCGTTTAGAAAACAGCATTAGAGCTCGTATCCCCATACTCACAGCTGAAAGGTACACGAATAAAACGGATAGAGTTCACTCGAACGCAACGAACTATAATTTGAACTCCAATTCCAGGGAACAAAGATTGTGACTTGCCAGCCTCCATGCACACACATTCATGTGCATCACTAATCAAACAAACAAAACGGTTGGATACTTTACATAAATAAAATACACACACAAAATACAACATACAAACGCACAAGAAACAGAACGAAAATCTAAAACACATACAAAACAGAAGCCGTAAACAACAAAACGCCTACAAAAGATGAAAAAGCCATACACAAACACAGGCAAAAAAACTGCCTTAATTAGGAGTATGCTTGTTTCACAAATTATAAATCCACACAAAATAAACATATATAGCTACTCTGAGTAAACACACTGAAAATATAAAACAACAAAGACAGACAATTAAAACAAAAAAGACTGCATAACACTTAATTACAGACAAACATAAAATATTTCAAACACAAACTGCGTTCACTTTCTGACATAACCACTGAGTAAAAACCGTCGTCGTTCCCTGGAATTAAAGATTAAATTATAGTTCGTTGCGTTCGAGTGAACTTTAATCCGTTTTTATTCGTTACCTTTACGCCCATGGGGATACGAGCTCTAATGATTTTTTCTAAACGGCGAGCTCTAAAGCCGTTTTTTGTTCAGTTAATCATGTAGACAATCTCATGTGGTTGGAAAATAATAGTTGGGGAAACAGATTTAGTTGAATACTATATTCTGGTCATTCACGGTTGTGATTTTGCCGTTTTACCAGGACAGTGACAAAAACATGGTTTTTACCGCTTTTTTTTCCGGTTATTACCGGCTAAAACTTGCAAAAACCAGCAAGCCGTTTCATACGCTTATTTTCACAGTAAAAGATATTCTTCTCACAGTATCTATGCAAATTTTCGACAGTAACTTGCATAAATAATGCATACATATTGTGAGAAGAATATCTCTTACTGTGAAAATAAACGTTTGAAAGATAAAATAAGAAGTGAATATGAATTTTCAAAGTAAACGATGTGACGTTTTCACGGTGCTTTTATGGTTTGCCAATATATGAATGCAGAGCACATTTTTTTAAATTTGACTTCAAGTAGGCTTTTGCCATATTTTTGGCCAAAGGGCAAATGCATGGTGTAACGGCTTACATGTACGGCAATACGCAAACTCCGTAGTGCACCTTACTGCTTACATGGCTGTTGATCGCCCTTAACTACCGTACACACGCGGGAGATGGCACAGCGCCCAACAGCCGGGTAACGAGCGAGTCCTGTTGTTCAACCAGTTGGAACCGGATCGCACCTGTCCGCCGTAGCCTAAGGCATGAGCCCATTGTTCTGGCAGCTATAAAAGCAGCCCAGGTCGAAGGGCTCGAGTGAGTTGGTGTTGGCTATCGAACTGATAGGTTTGATACTTGGAGCCTACGAGGGTCACTCAGAAGGATAAATTCTGGCTGATGCCTAATGTGTAATGGTATGTGTGCAGTCCCCTAGCTGTACAGGAAGAAGTAAATTGGAACTGAGCCTTGTCTTGAAACTAATCATCTACTTCCTGAGCAACCTGACAATGGTAAACACTGGTTTTAACCACTTGGTGGCAAAAAGCAGCCAACCTTGTGGTCATCCCTTTTCGAATTGTTGTGAGATTTATTTAGGACCATTAATGTTGAAACCATGCCACCCCAAACGAAGTCCCACTGATGACGTCACCATTCCCGTGTTTAGGTGGTAATTGTATGGGCACGCAACACCTCACGTAATGGCAAGGTGCACCGCAAAATGTTGTCATCGTATGACGCCTTGCATTACATGTAATGCTCGTTGCGCAGGCACTTCTTCGTATGATGCCTGTACCTGTCTGCCAAAATTTAGATGTGATGACTGCTCCTAGTGAGCTGTACAGGTGTCTTTATACCCTATGAGAATTAACATGGGAGTCGTCGGATTTAGCACCAGTAACAACACAAATCAACATTATTGGGGGGCACGTTTTCTCCATAAGGACACATTCCCACACTTTATTGTTGACGTTTTCTCCGTTACTGGACCCAGCACACCTGATTCCAACGATTTGCAAAGATTTCTAATGCTTGGGGAATTTGCACCAGTATGTTGAAATCATCTAAGCTTGTCACTGTTAAACGACAGTCTGCTAGTGAGCCACCATTTTGCATCTGAGAATAAGCTCTGACAACAATTAAATCTCGCATACTTGGCGGCGAAACACTTGCGTGTGTCTAGATTAAATTTAAAGGTATATTCCTCACAGCGCCATTTTTCTCGATCCTTCACATCAAGTACGGCCCCCAAAGGTCTATTTACCTACCGTTAGACTTTCCCTTCCTAAAAGTCCGTTTTAAAATATGGCGTCTACGAGATTTTCTGTTGAATATTGAGGAACTATATTTACTGTATCCTACACGTATATGATCCTTTGCGCGCCTACAATAACGTTGAAGTTTCATCTGTGTGTGCGTATATGTCTAATTTTAATCATTTACTAATAATTACTATGAGATTAAAAATTAAAAGGCTAATGGGGTAAAAAATTAAAAGTAATTATGCCAATAGATCGCCGAAGACAAATTATAATATGGTAGCCTAAAAAATTATAAATTGTGATGTTAAAATGCGAAAATCATTCCGCTTTGTGACGACACAATCTTTAACCCTTAATCTGGCATCGTATCCTACGGAGCACGTACAGCAAACAGGCCAAAAACTAAGTCCCAGCACGCATCGCCAGCTTTGCGAAGGGTCCCCGGGGACCGTGAGCAAAGCGGGCAACAACAGCCTAGTGGTTAGCGTCCTCGTCTCCTAGCCAACAGAACGACGGTTCGAATCGCGTGACTGACCTAAGATGGGACTTTAAAAAAATCGCTAGAAGTTGTTGTGCCACTTTTAGGGTTAACTTGGTGCTGTTTCGTGTAGCATTACCAAAGCCAACTGAAATAGTAGCTGCGTTCCTCACTGCGAGGAACGCAGCTATTATTTCAGTTGACCTTGGCGATGGTACCATGCGCGGAGGCGATCTGCACGTGATTGTTATAAGGCAACGTGCCTTTAAGGAAAGGAAAAAAAGCACTACTATCATCGGACTGACCGTTTTTATATTGAGGTAGGATTTGGAGCAATAATGTTTATTTTTATTTTAGGACAAAAAAATACGTTTTGAGACAACATTTTTTTTGCACAACCTATCACCCTCCGCCCCCCCGCCCCCCCCCCCCCCCCAACCTTTAAACAAAATGCTGGATCCACGGCTGGAAGTTACATGATCAGTCTTACCAAAGACCAATTATTACGACGCATGTGTTGCGAAGCCGCATTACGTCACCTATAAGGAAAACGGTTTTTCAGCTGACGGAACTGTCAGCAGTGCATCATACTAAACCACACGTGTAGCAAGCCACATTTGTGGTAATTCAAGGTTGTGTGCAGTGACAGCGTCAGGACTGAATTTGTTTAACTTTTATTCCGTTTAATTCAACCAGAACGTAACGTAAGCTTCAATGAAGTCCAATTTTTTTTTGGAAAATACGCCCTATATATAAATACAGAAAATAAATTAGGCTACACATACATTGCAAAGTTGCTACAAAAATAAATAAATAAATGATTAATATTTTAGTTAAAATAAAGAAATATAAGCTCAGTTTATTCCTTTGACTATCATCGTACCCGGCTTCGCCCGGTGATTTGTTTGACCCGTGGTTGTTTCCCAGTATTTGATCGGTGCTGCCTGATCGTTCACTAAAACAGTCAATTTTTCTTTGTGTAACACACCCCCTTTCCGTCAATCCTCTCCCTACGCAAAGCAATATCGTAATCAAATAGTGGCTCTAACATAATCACTGCCCCACCAACGGGCATTCCCCGTTCAGGCCTCTCCCCACTCCCAGTAGCGTGCGAAAAATAACTGTCCTTCGTACATGACGTCATTTACGACACGCCTTTGCGATGACCGCGCAGAGCAAATTGTTAGTCGAGGCAACAACGTCGCAGTTTCACCTTCAAGCCAAAGAATTGACACACTCGCACGTTTTCATTGCTCCCCTTCCGGGGGTCGTCGTTGCGGTTGCTTCATTTCTGCTATGAGACTTTGGTTTATAATGTAAGATTTCAAGTTTAGCCTGCAAAATTTCTTTTATTATTCCATTTTCTGGTGGTGACCTGAGTGTTGGGTCAGGGGGGACCGGCGGGTGGGCCGTAAAATATTTGGGAGTTGGGGGGCAGGGGGTCATGACCCACCCTGGCCCACCCCTAGCGCCGTCACTGGTTGTGTGGTCCGTCAAATCTCTCACCGTCAAATTAAACAGTTACTATAATAAACAGTTATAGTTGTTCCCCGGCGTAACTTACGTCGGTCTGGCTGATTCCCGCTCATTCAACTCGGCTCTAATAGTCAGCATTATTGAAGTAATAGTGTTTGTTTCTAATTGTAATCATTCATGGTCGGCAACTCGCCCTTTTTCTTTGCTACCGTGGCAAGAATGAGCCCGCTCGCCCTCATGCTGATTGTTGAAGCTTCGTTTGTTTAACCTCGATCTCCAATAATCCCTCATCATCATTAAGTCTGCTCCCAAGCGAAATCTAGACACACGCTAGTGTGTCCCGCTAAGTTAGGCAACAATCATCACAACAAACATCACATCAGTTCAATTGTCGAGGTTGTATACCATTGTAGCGCGGCGCCGTAGCGTCAGTGTCTTATATCTTGAAGCATAGTTCGGCACATTTCAGGTACTTGGGGAAAAATAATAATGCGGTTCAACAGCTTAAATTTTGTTGAAATCGAGAGCAATGACCCACCTGACAAAAATTAACTCGTGTAGGAATGCCAGCTAAGCTGCTTTCCATGCAAAATATGACCCTCAATAACGGTGTAAATGTGTTACTAGTTCCTAGCTAGCTACTAACCAGCTAGTCCGCTCATCTCCATGTAAATTTCCATAGGGTGATTATTCATCGATACCAAAATAACGGGAAGGCTTCCAGCTATGAAATTGGGTGAATGGGTGCAGTACAATATGAACTGCGTACCTTTTATGGTTTGGTGCTTGGGGGCGTAACGGGAATGGCGTGGGAGGGCGCGTAAGTACGAAAATATTGTTATAACCATAGTTAGTATTGTCGACATCGTCTCTCATTGGACGGCCAAAGTTCGGACAATGAGAACGTGGATACTGACGTACGTGCCTAGACACACACTAATGCATCACGATAAATCTAAACAACGTTGCAAAGAAATTGTATTCTCGACCAATTCACGAAAAATAAACCAACTGTAAAAACAAAGCAAAATAAACAAAGCCAAAAACTGGTAAAGAGGCCACTAAGTTGAGAGTGGTTCGGCCCTTCAAAGGAGTGATTTCAAAACACCAAAAACTATCTAAATAAAACAAATCACAACAAAATTAAAACCAAACCAAAAACCCATAAAGAGGTGACTAAGTTGAGAATGGTTCAGCCTATAGCCAAAAGGTAGTAGCAAGTTGTTGAAAACCAATTGCGTGTTGACGTGGCACTTTATAGTACACATATGCACGATAGTGGAGTTGAGCCAATACTCAATTTAAAAAAAAAAGGAGTGATATCATATCAAAAACCAAACTGGTAAAAGGGCTGCCAAGTTCCGAATGGTTCGGCCCTTCAAAGGAGTGATATCAACACACCAAAACATTCGCCAACTTAATCGCACCGAATAATACTTTGGACGTTAAATGAAATCTGGAACATTGCTACCGAAAGTATTAAGCGATGCGATTAACTTGGCGAATGTTTTGGTGTGTTGATATCACTTCTTTGAAGGGCCGAACCATTCGGAACTTGGCGGCCCCTTTTACCAGTTTTGATTTTTGATATGATATATATTACAAACAAAAACGTCAAGTGTGGTGTAAAAAAGGGTTTATATGATTGAATTTTCACTTGTTAAAATGTACACGGATAAAAAAATTGATGATTTTTAATTGAAATAATCAAATGTACAATTGAGAAAATTACATCTGTTTAAGTGCTGTTGTGCTTTACGTTTTAAATATATGAATCGTAAAGCACAACATCACTTAAATAGATGCAATTTTCTCAATTGTACATTTGATTATTTCAATTAAAAATTTGTTTTGTAATCCGCGTACCTTTTTTACGGCTATGGCGTCGTGATACAAAGGTTTATGCATGCAGTCGATTGTTGCTGGCCACTTTGAAACAATTCAACTCAGCTCTGAAAGCTTGCATCTGCGAAATAAATACGGGATTCTATCGTTTTTAGCTGCCAATTTTGAGAAGGCCTCGAAATTCACAACACAGCTTAGTTTGTTTTAAAAATATATGCGTTTAGCTGAAACACTGATTCTTTCAAAGGGTTCCAAAGGGTTTAACGAGCGTTAACCATTTCTGGCTATCATTCTTCCATTTTACCGTTCAACAATCAACTTTTTAACAAAGACATAACACGTGCACGAAGAATGAATCAGGAGTTTGCTGAGTGGCATTGTTCCCTAAATACAATGGTTAAAACAATGTAAAACAATCAAAATGATCGTTTAGGGTCTCGTAACTCCGGAATGGATCGACCAATTGTAAAAGTGGTCCCTGTAAGGTTGAAGCCGAGGGAAATATCTGGCTCAGATCATGTTTCAGATTTTAGGTAGGTGCAGTAGTTTTTTTCTGAAACCGTGTCAGCCAAGAACAAGAACAACAACAACAACAAGTGAACAGTTTTCAAATTTACGTGTGGCTTCCTACGTTTACTCTTGCACGGAATTGCATAAAAGTTGGTGTAGAGTTTGGAAAAGTTGCTATCTACTATCTAGCCAAGTTTGGTCGAAATATATTGAATAGAAACGGAGAAATTAATAGTTTTAGTTTTGCTGGGGAGAGGACTCGCCGCGTATGATATAGATGGTAAACAATAAATGATTAATGGAAAAAGGAATGCAACTCAACAAAAATTATCTCCTTTTAAAGGAAACTTTGCGTACTAAAACATCTGTGCGCAGAAAGAGTGAAAAATGCAGGAAATCCCATTGTATATCATACTCGGACTATCGCTAGCCAAATATGCTGCGTGAAATTTCCTTGTCAGAGCTTCCCCCCC